>JAPDSC010001411.1:118986-186713 GCA_026290005.1 Latrodectus geometricus
TATATATATATATATATATATATATATATATATATATATATATATATGGAGTGATTATTTCACAATAGATAAGTTGGACTAATTTAAAGAAATATATTTCTATACAGATATTTAAAGGATGTTTGATGCGAAGCTGAAAATTTTTAACAGCTATTTTTCTTAAGTTAATCACTAATACATAATTCAGTTTCCAAAATGCTTAAAATATAGTAACACATTATTATAAAAGTTGATGAAGTCAACAAACACCTTCTGGTAAAAATTATAAAATATAACTTTTAAATTTAAATACAATAATTGTTTGAATAAATTTTTCTTTTTGGGTGTTACAAGCAATTAAATTTTATTTTTAGTATACTTTATAGATTAATTTTTTCAGTATATAAATAAATGAAACTTAAGTAAATATTTTTTACACAAGATTATTTCATAAATATTTTTCATCTCTTTGCAGGAAAAAAGAATTCTAACTTATTATATTTTTACAAAATATAATTTATTCGCCATCTGATTTGTGCAAAATATATATTTTATTTCTTTAATTTATTGATTTTAACAACTTAAGAAAATGTAACCTCATTTTAAACATTTTTGCGAACTATGTATATTTATCATGAATAACTAAGGATATAATATGACTCAATTAATATCCACATATATTCTTGCTCTCACACACATAAAATCTCAAATTTCGCAAAGATTAGTTTTACAAGAATTAAACTGGTAACGGAATGAGTAAACTTACATGATCCATCAAGAACAGTATCTTTATTTGGTAGTTTTACAGTGACAGTTGAAGGCTGAATTATAGCAATGGGAGGTTTATTTTCACGTTCAGCTGAAAAAGAAACAAAATGCTTACATACAATTTTGTTAACTGAAAAATTAACGCATAGTTTTTTAAAAAATTTTCTGCATAAACTAGCTCACAGCAACAAAAATATGATTTTTAAGTAACAAATTAGCAGATGCATATTTAATACTTTGATTTTCAATAAACTTATAGTGTTAATCTGCATGTCATTTGGATTAGTTACATGTGCGTGAATGTATAAAATCTAATTATAAAACATAACAAAAGCAAACACAAAAAGATTGATTTAAGGATTTACAATTTAAGTAAAATGGGAATCATATCTTATTAATATATAAACAGAAATTAAGAATCTGAAAATATTGTATTTACATGGATACATTCACCGGACTATACGTTAAAAAAATTTCGAATTTCATCGTACATATTATTTGCCGCCCCAAATAATCTGATAAAAAATTTATAATAAAGTTTTGAAACAATAGCCATTTATGTTTTATAAAATAAATAATAGATGGCACCATGGCTGGCTTATTTCAGCTATAATCAGTTTTTTTCAATTACATTCAAGAACAAAATTCGTTCTTTGGAAAGATGTAACAGTTGCTATTGGCTATCATCATTTCGTATAGTCTTGACACAACTGTTTCATTTTGAAAATATTCAAGTTCATATAACTTCACATGGAAGTGAAAGCATATAAGTGACATAGCAGATTTTAAACTAAAAGCTACCGAAAATGCAAATAAAAAAATGGCGTCAAATGTGTTAATGTAAGGTGAAAAACAAAGCATGTGAGGTACAAAAGAAAAAACGTATCCAATACATAGTTCAAAAACAATTCATTTCTTTCATTTAATTATTATATATTTTATTTTTAAAATATGTCTAACCCAGTTTTAAAAGTTATTAAAAACGAAAGATCGGTAATTTTACTAAAATCTCTTCGGAATAATCGGTCTTGATGATGTATCTGGTGTTTTCACCTCAGTTTGTCACACTTTACTATGAAGTGGATCCAATCAAATTTTTTATAATAAATGAGTTTTCTGTACAGTTTATTATATTTTTAAACATACACTGGAATTTTTATTTCATGTGACACCACATTATTAACAGTATACATTTTCCACTATTCATTGAAAAAATTGTCGTGGATTAGGTTGGTTGGTTTTAATAAGGCAAAAGGTCCAAGTAAGGGCAAGCTGCGCCAGACATCAGTTGGAAATTATTCTGATTTTGTTCCAATTAAAACCTTAAATGTAACCCATTAAAAACTTAAAGCTAAAATATTATTAAAAGTAGATCAAATGAATAAAATTAATAACTTTTAAAAAAGCAAACAGATTGTGATGGGGTGGTTCCTCTAACAAGACTTGTAAAGATAAAATATTACTGTTAAAAAATATGAAGCGGTAAGGGTTAAAATCCGGACACACATTTAAAATATGATGTTTTGTGTATGGTTCATCACACCAAGGATTTAAATCACTCAAGAATAAATTTTTCTGGGTGAAACGTGTGCAACCAATACGAGTCAGTCTGCGCTTCATACAGGTAAAACATGTAATGGAATGATAAATGAAAAAATGGAATAGAGTTTGTTGCTGACTTGCATGTTCAAAGATTCCCGCAAAACAGAATTTATAAATTGTTTTAATTATTTTCTCACATCTATTGATGGAACTGAAGGCAGAATAGAAATGGATGCTGACCTCGCAGCTGCATCAGCCTTCTCATTGCCATCTATTTCTATATGGCTGGGTATCCAACAAAACAGTATCTCAAATCCATTTCAAGAGATCGAATCAAGGAATTTGAAAATTTTGGATACAACTGGATGGCAATTAAAGTTAAAATTGTTCAAAGCTTCTAAAACACACTTGCCGTCAGCATACATGCAATATTTGTATATTCACATACTGAAGTTCATAGTATATAGCTATGGCTTCAGTAGTGAAAATGGAGCAGGATTTGTGGAGGCTGTAACTTAAGTACAGCCTCCATAACTGTGTACACAGGAGTATACATAGCATACTGACAGTGATGAAATGGATAAAGCTGTTGAAAAATAGCATGAGTTGTGTTTGACTTTTTATAGCCTTCAAAGGCATTGAATACTGTAATGCATGGGTCATACCAAGGAGGATGTGTGAAAAAGTCTGTAGACTCAATCCGGACATTACATAGATCAAACAGCAAAAGATATGATTTAATATGCCTGAGAAAAGGTTGAATGCTCAATGGTTTAGCATTATATAATCTCATAAATGCGGCATTTGGAATCATAGAATGAGGTAAGGATATAATTTTTTAATAATAACTAAGAGACAGCTGAATCCGCTGCAGGTCTAATAGTAATTGTTGGCAGATTACAAATTAACTCTGGAGGGGTGAAGAGCAAAATGCACCAAAGCATATCCTTAAAGTAGAGTGGTGAATAGTGTTCAATCAGCATAAGACGGAAAATATAGCTGATTCATACACAACACAACCGTAGTTAATGCACGATAAAATTACCAACTGGTAAATTCGAAAGAGTGGTGTGCAATCTGCCCCCCAGATGTATTCGAAAGCAACTTGAAGATATTGAGCAATCGTTGGCGTTTTTCTGGAGATGTCATAAATGTGGAAGGAAAGTTAATTTTTTGTCGAAAATCACCCCAAGAAATTTTATCTCAGTGACCACAGGGATAGGTAAATAATTTATGTGAAGTACAGGATCATGATAAAAACTAGTTTCCCAGCAGAAATTAACACAACTGTTACTCGGAGACAGGCTTAGGCCATTTTGTGCTGCACACCTAGCAGTGTGATTATTTACAGTTGTTTGCAATTGTCTTTCAATTACATTCATGTTAGATGCTTGATATTGAAATTTTCAAATCGTCAACATATAAATTACTATGAACAGAAGGTGGTAACTGATAAAAAGGTTAAAAACGGTCACGCTTAAAACGCTACCTTGAGGGACACCCTCAGCTTGCATAAAAAGTATTGGAAAGTATAATACAAATATGTATTCTACAAAAACGGTGGGCTAAAAAATTCTGTGTGAATATAGGAAGATTACCCTTAAAGCCAAGATGGTACAGAGAATGCCATAATACCACTTACAATCATATGCTTTTTCAATATCACAGAATATTGCAAAAAGATGGTTCTCCTTACAAAAGCATTTCGAATGTGGGATTCTAGATCTATTAAATTATCAATAGTGGGCCGATCTTTTCGAAGACCACTTTGATGAGGAGGTATGTAATTATTCTTCTCTAAGATTTAGGTGAGTCTAGTACTGACTATATGATTGAAAGTACTGACTATATGCATACTGTACTGTACTGACTATATGCATAGACAACTCATAAGAGCTACTGGATGATAACTCATAGAGTAAGAGGAATCTTTCCAGGGTTTTAAAATAGGAATCATAATTGATTCTCTCCATGCTGTGGGATAAGCATGTTCTGTGCAGATTTTATTAAACAATAAAAGTATGTTTAATAATGAATCTGGATGTAAATGACGGAGCATTTGATAAGAGATTCCATAAGGTCCGAGAAAGGTGTCGTTTATCTGACATAAGGCAATCTTCAATTCTGATAATCCAAAAGCATAATTGTAAGGTAGATTACTTTGATTGGAAAATCTTAGAGGTGTCTGTTCAGCTATTCTTTTAGACCTTTGAAAAGTAGGACTATATGAATCAGAGCTGGACAAATTAATAAAATTTTCTCCGATATCATTGGCAATATCTACCATTGCAGAATGTTCAGCAGCTCCAGTTTTAAAAACAGGAATGAAATAATCCTGATAAATTGGCTGCTTTCATTTTCCTCCACAATGTTTGTTGGATGTCGATGAGGTAATTGAAGACACATAATGAATCCAAGATTCTATACGACTCTGGCATCTTACTCTAGGAGCTTGAGCTTTGGCGTTTTAAAAAGCAATAAGGTTCTCGATAGTTAGGTATCTCCGGAAATATTCCATTGCTTCCATTGTTTCTTATAAGATTGTCAGCACTCTTCATTCCACCATGGTTTCATAAGCTTACGTGCAATAGAAGAACTTTTAGGAATAGCAACATCTGCAGTTTGGATTATGTCAAGCGACATATTTAACGACATCATCAATTGCATCACTCTTAACTCTTGTTTCTGTAAGCATAGTTGATTACGAGAAAAGAACCCAATCAGCTCAGCTCATAATTAGTTGGCCTATGGGACACATTATTATCTCCAGTCTGGGTCACGATAAGAGGGAAATGATCACTGTTGAAAAGATCATTTCCTACAGCAAAATTAAGCAATGGCAGAAGTAGCAGAGAAAGAGCTAAGTCAAGAGAATGAAATGTCTATGTAGGTTCATAGAAATAAGTCTTCTCGTCGGTATTTTGCAGGCAGAGAGAGTTGTCAGAAATGAACTGCTCTATCTGATGACCACGAGAATACGTAATATCGCTACCCCACAAAGGACTATGGCCGTTAAAATCACAGAGCAATAAAAAAGGAGCTGGGAGTTGATCAATTAAGTCATTTAGTTTTTCAGCTTTAATGATGTCATTTAGTGGTAAATGAGGGCTACAGACTGTGATTAGACATGTGGTATAAATTTTGACAGCCACAGCCTGCAGCGTAGAACGCAAATGATGTGCTGCACTAGGGTATCTGTCAGAAGTGAATATTCAAACTCCACCACTTGCAATGGCATTAGTATCATAATCATGTCTGAAGGATTGAAATCCACATAGTTTAGAGCCAATAGTGGGCTTCAGGAATATTTCCTGGAAAGCCACACATGCAGGATAGTAGTAGTAACTGATGGATTTGACATCAACTTGAGGCTGGAAACTTTTACAATTCCATAAAACAAAGGAAGTTATTAATGGAATATAAACTAACCATTATCACTGTTATTCAAAGTTATCTCAGATGAATCTTTGAAATTGAGTTCCTCATCTGAGGGATGCAATTTAACAGTGTTTGGATCCAAAGCAAGAAGGGCTTTTTTTTTAAGTTAAGAAAGACATTTGATGGCCTTCCTTGGAAAGTTTTAATTTCCTAGCTTTCAAGGCTTTTGATTTGGCAGACATTTTGGTAAAACTGAGTTCAACCCTGCTTATTTTCTTAACCTGTGGGGGCAAACAAACTGAAGGGCATGAACCTTCTTCTGTTTGAGTGCTACATGACCGAGTGACTTTTTTTAACTGCAGCTGCATAGTTAACACCTGCTACTGGAGTCCATGAAGTTACTAAGCATTGAGCCTCTGGATATGATATATTGTTTTTAATTTTAAGCATGATAATTTCTTTTCCTAGTTGCCAAACAGGACAAATTCGAGAGTAAGAAGTGCGATCACCTTTACAATTGACACACACTTATTTAGCATCGCAGGTAAGACTGTCATGGCCAACATCAGAACAATGAGCGCAAGTGAGTATACCTCTGCAAGCTATTTTAAAATGCCTAAAACATTGACACTGGAAACATCTTAGAGGATTTGGGATAAAAGGCCAAATAGATAACTCCATATAAGCAACTTTAATATGTTGTGGCAAGTCTGGTGTCAAAATGAGATGCTTTGTATTCAAGGCAATGCCATCTCTCTTGATTGTAATTCATTTGACAGCATAGACATTCTAGTTTTGCAGGTTTTCCAACATTTTATCAGTTGGCGTATGAAACACAAATCCTCCACAGATATCACACCTCGTGAGAAATTTAAATTTCTGTGACATATTGTTCAACAGTAACAGCTATTGTCTTTATGCTTTGCATCAGGATAGATTACTTTTGGGATGGAGTTTCTATCAACAGAAGTCCAGATCTAAGTTTTTTAATCAATTTTACTTCCCCAACATTCAAAGTAATACCCTTTTCAATGAGAAGAGGGGAAACATTCAAAAGAACCTCCAATTTTTTTTCCACAATAAAAAATTTTGCCTGACATATAATCATTTGTCGCTTCCGCAGGAGTGAGGAAAAAGTTTTTTAATCCATAGAGGATCAAACAAATTTTGGGTACCAGACAGCACCACAGAGTCCTACAAGGGGATGCAAGTCAACTGCACTAGTGCTAGACTCCTAGTGCACTAGGAGACTAGTACTAGTGCTATATGCGTACAGTACATCTCTGAAGTGGTCTCCACCCTCTACAAGTCACCCAGTAGATGTACAGATCGCTTGATCCATAAAGCCGATTGATGTGCTGAGGACCGCAAAATACCTTTCGTTTACCTGAAGCAGAGGCCAATGTCAATGTGTTGGTCTCTGGGAGCCTCAATTACCAGAACCCTCCTTTCCAGGGACACTGGTCTTCACACACGGCAAACACGTTAGTGATTAAGTCTCTAAAAGAAGCTAATAGCAACAGAGCAGCGACAGATGCTCAAGGAGAGTCCTCAACCTTATAAAAGGGAACCACAATGAGGGAGTAAAGGAAGAAAAAACAGAAGGATAGAGGAGAGAAGAAAGGAAAGAAGAGGACAAATCACTGGGGTACCTCGGGATTGTGACACCCGTGTTTACTTAGAGAAAGTAAACCCGAGGGGTTGCTGTGGATTATGTGACACTTTTTCTTCCTTTACATGAATACATTGTCATGTGGATTACATACAGGAAAATACAGTAATTGATAAAATAGCAAGTTTATTTGAAATAAAAAAAGTGTTAACATTGATATTTTCAAAGTCAATCAAAATGGAACTTAGAAGTAAGGCAAAAAATTCAGTTCACTTTATTTTAATATAATATGTAATTTAAACTTACGAGGTAAAACTGTCACATTCACCATAGCTTCTCCAACTGCTTTATCAGAAGACACGGTAACTTTAAATGTGTATAAGCCTGCTCTTAACTGAAAATAAATTATTTTTTGAGAACATAATTTAAAAGTTACCAATAAGTAAACATTAGATTATCAAAAAAGAGAATGCCATATATTTTTTAAAACAAGACATGTAGTAAGAATTCTTTCATATCACAAAAGAAATGGAAGATACAAGATTTGTATCATAACTTTATTCAAAATAGCACTTTGATATACATGACAGAATAAAAATTCAGTTTTTTCTCATGATAAAAAATATTTAAAATTCGCAAAATATATTAATTCATCATGACTTTAATTAACTCACGAGATTTTTAAGAATATGCATTTTAATGCCATAAAAAAATAAATAAATAAATAAAATAACAAACTTATAAATGAAAAACAAAATGACAATTACCATGTCTATGATAAAAATGAATTTATTACAAAGTAAATTTTATTTGAATTCATAAAATATTTTAGATGAAATGTTCCACACAATAAAAGTTCCAAAATGTGTCATTTGAAGGAAATAATTAATTTAATTTATTCAGAACTTACATTTCTTATAAAGCTGTTGTTTTGTCGTAGAAAAAAATGTGCTAAATGAAGCCAAATGTTTGGATAATAAGCTTTGACAGATTTGGAGCTTAAAGAATGTAAAAGATATCAAGAGGTGATGAGCAAAGTTTGTAAAGAGAACCTAGCAGCTAAAATCCTGCACTGAAGTTAGTTAAGTTAGCAGGAAATTTTTAAATAAAGGATATGGTATGGAATTATTTTTGGGAGGGATCCTCAATTCCTTTGAAATGGTCAATATGATGTCTTGCTATTGCAGATGAAAGACCCTTGAAGCAGTTGAGTTCTGGTATCAATGGTCTGCTTCTCAGGTAAGCCAGTAAACCCAAAAAGGCATAACTCTGGATGGCAATTCCAGGAATGCCTTTGTTGGATTCTCAATGGTTGGATGAAAATAAAATATTTTTTCCAGAATCACAGGTAGAAATCCAACTACTTTTAGGTAATGGCTTTCCTTCTCCCATGTACTATATATTTTTTTATTATGATTGATACCGTGTACTAAGATTTTCAGTGATTTAATTCATTATCACAGCATTCCCAGTTAAAATTAGGTAACAAAACAAATATTATCATTTCTAAGACTATAAGTAATGACAACTACATACACCAATTAAACAAACAATGAAACAGACATTAAATTCTTATCAGATTAATTTAAAATTTATGGAATGATGATATTTTAAAAGATCATTAGACTAAAAAGTAAATGTACAAATAAACTAAAATTAAAAAACTAGCAAGAATTATATAAATTGACTTTGTCTTCAGAATAATTTGCAGAATTAAATCATTATACCGGAAAAATAAATTTATAATATAAAACATTTATAGTGGTAAAATTAGTAGATTGACTGACAGTTTTCCTTAGTAAAATTCCCCAATAGCACTACTTAAATAACTGGCACTGGGCAAAAATATTTTATTATTTTTTTAAATATAATGTGCAATAAAAAATTATATTTTTTACTATCATTATTTTAATAACAAGTTTTATTATTTACACAAGTTTTATTTTTATGAGAAATCATTTTTATGAAAGCAAACACATTCTTATGCTTTTTCAATAAATTAGCAAAATGAAAAAAATACTAAAAAAAATCTAAAGGAATCAATTTTTAAGTATTAAATGTAAATACTGCTTCAGACATATTTCAGCAAGAATCTGCAAAAAATATTGAAATATCTTTTTTATATTCTTTACTTTCTTTTTCAAGTTATCGTTTAAGGCAGTATTGGACAAAATTTTAGTAATGATGGTTTACATTCAACCTTAAGACTAATCATATCATTTTGATAGTGATGTATATAATTCTGAAATATTAATACTCTACACAGATAATTTTTATAAAAATTTATGAAATAAAAATTGCATTTTCAAACCCAAAGTTCTTTGCCTATTATTTTATCATCAAGAAAAATTGTTCATGGTTAGCTCTACAATCATTTTATACACAAAGATAAATCAAACAAGACCTATGATGGATATTGATTGACTACAAACATCCACATCGAAGTGGGAATCTAATATATAAACTTTTAAGCTGTTTGGTCTTATAGCAACAACACAGATGATATTGAAAGATTTCCATTAACTTGTGCATCAAAAAACAAAATTTAAATGTCAGAATTGCAAACACGGTATTTAACAGCCTTTAAACAAATATGTGTAACTCACACATTATAAAAGATTTAAGCTATATTAAAGATTTAAGTCTCTAATTTTAAATGTAAAGCATAATATAAATAGTTATCTTAATAACAAAGTAAAATATCAGCTACTTATAGAGCAAACTAGGTACTTTAATTGAATGTATACTTCAAAATAGAAAATTAGAAATTTTAAATAAATTATGTTTTAGTAAAAATGTGTATAAAGCACAAAGTTATAAAAATAAAATACCTTGGACAGTTTTAAATTTTTTGTATTTTGATCTTGCATTGTACCAGTTTCATCACCTTCAGGATGTGAAATTAAAGTCCATTCATATTTATATGTATCGCCTTTAGACAATGAAATAAGAAAAACACAAGTATCAGTAAAATATAAATTTCTTTACAATTTTAAAATTAAAATAAAGCATAATTTTAAGTTATATATTGGTTTGATTAATAAATAGAAAAAAACTTGGAAACCAATGATAACAATCATAAGAAAAATAATTAGAGAGGAAATTTATGTACAGTCATTATATTCAGTCAAATAAATCAGTAAAACTTTAAATTAGTCAGATGCAAATTTGCTTAAATTTTATAGATGACATATAGATTTAATTTTGAATATTTAACTCTTACCCTTATTTTATCTTACATAACGATTCTCCATTCTCTTATTTAAAATAATACATATTATATACAGAAAACTAATAATTTTTAACAACCAAGAAAAACATTTATTGATCAAAAATTTTAGAACAAGACAAGACTGCACGATTTTAACAGACAAAGTAAGACAACAAAATCTTTAAATGCATGCACATTTTTAATTCTACTCAAAATATATTAGAAAAACATGATGTAAAAACTAAATTTTGTCAGCTATTTGAAAAATTTATACAAGAATAGCTTTCAAACTTAAAGATATTAATCAAATATTAAGAATATATTCTTTAAATAGTTTTATTCACCTGCATTTCAGTTGTTAGTACAGAATTTCAATACATAATACTTTCATATTACAAAACCAATACTGCATTTTTATAGTGATCAATATTCTTTATAGTCAGAAAATTTATAAAATCACAATAGAAAGTTAACTATAGAAAACTCTTAACTTTCTAGAGCTTATAGAAGAATGGTATCATATTTAATTGAAAGATATTAATTTTCAAAGCTGTTTTCATAAGTTGTCCCAAGAAAAATTTTTCATTTAGAAAAAAAAATTTTTTTTTTCTGATTTAAAAATCTGTAACCTGGTTTTTAAACTAAGATAATTTAAAAATCAGCAAGTTAAAAATCCACTCTTTTATATAAAAAACTTAGCAAACTTTTATGTTCTTTATAATTATTTTATAATCAAATGAATTTACATAGGCAAATCATAAATTATGGGATATCAAATTATTCAATAATTAAATTAGTTTTCTTATTTATTTATTCAATTTTAGTTCATTTATTACCTTCTAACTGCTTCAATGCATATGCAGAAAGTGTTACTTCATTTTCAGGAAGCTGTAATGTTACATTATCACCAGCAGAAACCACAAGTTGATGCATGGAAGAGACTGTAGTTGCAAGCTTTTCTGTTGTATTTTTCCCCAAAAATACAGGCTGTTAATATTTTATAGCATGAATATCAACAGAAAATCATTAATTGCAGAAATAATAAATAAATATAGCAAAAACATTTTTCGATGTTTTTAATCATTCCTATTTCATATAATTTATAAATAGCAAAACATATACAAAATCATTTTTCTTAAAAAATCTGATTTGTCTAATAAATTATAGTGGGTTCCTAAAGAATTATACAATAAACAAACAATTGTAAATTCCTGAATTTGCTTTTATTATCTTTTATTTTAAGGTCTATTTAAGTAAGTGAAAGAAAAGAATGTTTATGTTGTCAAAGTTATGTTCTCCTTGAAGTATTCTTCTAAAGAAAACTTCTGATTGAAAAATAGCTATAACATTTGCTGATTGGGTTAAAACATTTTAAAATATAAGAATAAAGAAAAAAATTTCTTAAATATTTTATTCATATTTCACAAAACAAATTTTCACTTTCATAAAAAGAGAATAACTTAAAATACATTTTAAACAAAATTTATTTCATGTGGACAGAAACATTTTTATAACTAAAATCTTTTCAATTTTAGTTTTGTGTTTTTGTTCTTTGTTTCAATATAATCTTTAATTAATTCTTCATTCTTTGTTTCAGAATCAGTCTCTTAATTTAATTTTAATAAACAGATCTATGAATTGGGGAGTCTAAATTATTTGTTCCATTACTTTGATAGCAAATATGATATCAATTATTTCATTATTATCTACCATTTGATTATAATAATTTTTACTAGTATAAGCATACTTTGTTATTTTCCTTTTATAAAACAGTATGTTATCTCGAAATTAACATATCAGCTACTGGTACATTATGATAAACAACTGAAAAAAACAGTTTTAAACTTTGATTGCATCATACTCTTGTATTAATCAAGTGAAGGGAACAAATCTTTGTTTTCTAAAAATACTATCAATCTACTTTAATTTCTAAATCAGTAATTGTTATACTAGCAAAAGAAATACGTACAAATATGACAAGGAATTAATATTATTTTCCTAATAAAAGCATTGTATGTTTTTATAATTACCTGACTTGTAGCACTAATTGGAGACACAGTGATGTGACGATTATGATTTGAGAGAGTATAGCTCTTTTTACAGCGTCCTTTCTCATCATGTTCATATCCCTTATCACATCGACAAAATCCATTACGTGATCTGCTGTTTTTAAGGACACATTCTTCATGCTCATCACAATCTGTTCCTGGTCCGTACAAACATGGTTTCAATATAATGTTACGGACAGCATCAGAACTCTGATGTATCACATCTTTCATATCTTCTAGACTTAAATCAGTGTAGCTATCTTGGAAAAGTGCCCTTAAAATAGTATCAAAAGCTGTGTTTAGTTATCATTTGTAATAAAAATAAATTTATCACTTGGACACAATCCCTTCCTTAAAAATTATGTAAAATGAAATACAATAGTGAATCCACATATAATAGGTTCAGAATCATGCTTCCAAATTAGACAGTTAATCAATAATTTTATGTTTTTAAATATGCTACTTAAAATGAAACCAGGAATAAAGTAAAAACTATAATTATTATATTCACTAATATACAATGTCAATTCAATTGCAATATATAATTCTAAAATAATAATTAAATTTTATTACATATTTTAAATACAATGTGATATATAGATAAAAAAAGAAAACAAGATATTTCATCCATGAAACTTAAGTCCATGATGAGTCCATATTACCTTATGGAAAATTGAAAAAGCATACAAATAAATTTCCAATTCAATCGAAAAGGAAAATTTAAAGCATTTCAAATTGAGCAATTTAAAATATAAAAATCAAATATGCATCAGGATATATTATTTTTAAAAATTTAAATGCAAAATTTCTAAAATATAAAATCTTTATAATTTTTCTTTATGTACAAAAAATGTTATTTATAACGTCTTCAATAATGTTTCTTTTCCCATAAGCACAAACTTCTATTATGAACAAGAAATAAACAATTCTAAAAAGTATTTACAACATATTGATAAAATAATTTTAATACATTTTCACCAACTTAAAACATTGTCTTTTAAAATTAAATTCACATAACATTAAAACTTTAGTTCTTAAATGCATAAAATAGATGAAAAATCATTCAGAAATATTTAGAAATTATTAAGCGAAAACTAAAAATAATTGACCAAACAGAAAATATCAAAAATCAAATAAAAATATACTTCAAAAATTTTAAGCATGATTAATATATAAATATCTAAAAATTAATTTATTTTAATTAGTATCAACTGATTTATATATTTCAATATAAACAATCTCATTTCAAGAAAAATGGTTCATCAAATAGGTTAAGAATTATATTCATCTAGAAATTCAATAAAATATAAAACATTACAGAAAATAAATTAGAATAATAAATTAGACAATTAACAACCATGTAAAGCAAGTAATTTTTTATCATCAAATATCATCTTAACAATTACACATTTGCATAAGTTGATATTTATTTCAGTTAACTAACAAAGAGAATTTAATGTCTTCAAAAAATATATTTTAAAGTTTTATATCATGGAAAAATAAATCAAGGAAAAGATTTAAGAAAATTAACTTATGATTCCAAAACTTATAAAAAAATTGTGCAGAAGCAAATTTATAACTCTCTTGAAATATATGGAAAGTATATTTGGCAAAAAGAAAATCATTCTTACTTCTCATTATCACTATCTACTATTTCATCACCATATAGACTTTCCTCTGAAATAAATAAAAAAAAATAAAATAATTCTTATTATTTATAGGTTAAAAATGTTAAAATAACAAATATTAAAAAAAAATCTTAAGTCCATGAGGTAGTTACCTGATCATATTATAGAAATAATACTAACACCTATTACCTTTTTCAACAAAAAAATAAAATTTTATAATATGAATTTATGTATTAATTTTTGTATGAAAATTTGGTCTGAATTACAGTGCTTTAGACACATTAGACATATTGCAATTAATAAAATCATATTCTTCAAGAAGCACAAATAACCACGTCAGTAGCATGTGGCAAAAGCTTATAAAAGGTGTACTAAAATATTTAAAGAACTGTGAACTTGCTAGAGCAAAAGTACTTTAATGACAATTATTTTTGATTAAAACAAAGTTCGGCAAATACTTTTGAATGCCCATCCCCTAAAAATATTTACACCTTTTTAGCTACATTCAGAAAGTATGATTTTAGTAGTCAATTTACATGCTACTAAAAGAATTTTTTTTTTAATTTTTATCCATTTATTTTAAATTTTTGCAATTATTAATAAATATATGCAAAAATTCACATTAAGTAATTTAATAATTTTCCAAAGGTATCAATAAAACTATAAGGCTTAATGATTCCTAAAAAGATAAATTCAATATTAGCTTTCCATCACATGGTAATTAATAAATTTATTTTTCATTCAATTTACACAGAAATCAACGGAGATTGAAACTGATTTCTAAAGTGATAAAAAAAAACTTAGAAACGATAGCAGAAAAGAGTGGTATAGATCAAGTACACTTTTGTATACATACATTATAACTGAAAATTTTCACAACTTTGTGTTTTTGCAGTGTCAAAATAGGGTATTAATGCAATAAATTCATTTTGCACATTAAAGAGATATTTAAATTTTCTTAACTGTTAAAAATTGCTCAAATTTGCTAGAAAATGTTTCCATGTCCATATGTAAGTACTATTTCAATTTTCAAAAACTAATTTGAATTCAAAAACTAAGCAGAATAATACAGGAATTCTTTAAATAACAATAGAAATTTAACTATTATTAAACACATGAAATCAATATTAAAATATATTTCACTAAAACTCTATTTGTGAGTTTTCAGTAAATTTTTCCATCAGCCACATTACATTCATCAGATCCACAATCAAATTAATGAAGTTATTTATATATATACATATATAATTCAAAGAGGTTTATATTACCAAATTTATTAACTCCTGAATAAAATATGGTTCTCATTAAATAATGACTCTCAAATGGAAATTATAAAATTCATAGAAAAATGCTACATATTTTTATGTGAACTTGAGAATTAATTTAAAAAATATTACATAATTTCCATATATCAGCATAGTTATACACATAATCTACCAGAAATTATATGAAAATTGATTTACTAAACAGATTATATGCTAAAAATATCTAATTTCAAATTAAAAATATAAAACTTTTATCAAATGGTAAAAAAATAAACAAAGTCATTTTTAAATAATAACATAACAATAAATCCTTATATGCCTTAACTGAAAAAGGAATGGAACAACCAAAAAAATTTTCTGAGAGAATTAAATTCAAACTCAAAATAGTTTTAAACAAGAATAAAATGCTTTTTTTGACAAAGATATTTTAAATTACAAAACATAAAAACATCTTATTGCATCAAAACATTTTGCCAACTGCAACATACAAGGCATACCTTAAAATTGAAGTCTGTCTTATGCATTAACAAATTTTTCAATAAATTCTAATAAACAATTCACCATTTTGAGAAAGATGCAATAGAAATTTTAAAATGTCATAAATATACTTGACTACTTGACAAGTAATGAGACAGAATCAATATAAAAATGTAGTTTATGCATAAAAATTATTATTGATAAGCTAACAAACCATTGTTTAATATTTTTAGCTTGTAAACAAATGATGGTTACTTTACTCCCATGAAGAATAAATGGAAGGATCCAATTTACCAAGTCAGTAGACAGATATTAAATAATATCAGTATAATAATTATGTGGAAGTCAGTAATATATCTTACAAAAACAACCCAAAAGATTGATTTCAATAAAATGTAGCAATCCGAAATGAGGCAAAATCAATAATATGAATTATTTAACTTCAGTTGGATCCGAACCGTGATTTTATTTTCATTATATAAGATGACCGTATAAACGAATAAAATATAATTCATCAATAAATATAAGTTATTAGACATATAAATAAAATTCCATATTATGTATATTTTTTGAACAAGAAATTATGCCAGGAAACTTTATAGAACAGCAAAGGAAAAATAATGGAAATCAGAAGTTGGAATGTGATCAATTACTGATAGACTTGAAATTAATTAAAATAAATAGCTTGCATATGATGAAGATTTATACAAAGAAAGAGATAGATCTATGAATGGGATTTTAAATTTATTAAATAAGTAAAAAAAAAATATTTTAACCACTCTCAAGGTCATACACTATGCAGTGTCAAAGAAAGGTAAGCATTTAGTTTCACTGTGACCTAATAACAGGACTCGTTCCTTCGAAGAGAAAAGTTTCTGGGTTTGGCCCTTGCTACAGATGAACAAAGGAAATGTCTCTGCATACATATTTGACATGGTACACACTTGAAAGTTTTGTTTCTTCCATTGTGATAAATGGACATATCCCATTATAAATGAGAAGTCTTGCCAGAAAGCAATCCACAACATATGTTAAAAATGCCTCTAATAACAGCTTTCAATTAGTTAAGATTACCAATAATGTAGTGTAAAAATATATATAAACAATTTTAAATATACTTTGAAAACAGATTTAAAATCTCTAATGAGAAATGAAAATCAAGTGATAAGTATTACAAATGAATTATACAGTACAAATAGCATATAATTTATATGCAAATGCAATGAATTCATCTATTTTAATATTTAAAACATTCATATTCATTAAAGCAGCATTTTCCAGAAGAATGTTACTTATTTTCAATACTTTTTTTTCATTAAAAAAAAAAATATGCAAAAGTATGATTAAATAAAAAAAATTGAGTACTGAAGAATAAGAAAAGAATTATTCCTTCATAACATCACAAAATGTCATATAATATAAAAAACTAAATGTATTTATTTTTATAATTAAAAATCTAAATTATAATTTGTTTGCTCATCATGCCACATGCCATAAATATAAGCTTCGCAAACCCATCACAATACTACAATTTTGTAAAATTTAACAGAAAAATTAAAAATTTTTTTAGATTAGATTCCTCAAGTCAACTTGTGTTACATTAACTAAATTGACAAACTTTCAGATTTCTCAAACATAGTATTAATTAACTAAACACATGACAACATGCAGTTAAGCATGCAATCTAAATTTTCACAGCCACATATACACAAAAAGAGCTATTTCACATAGAATTTTTTAGGAGGAATAAACTATTTATCTCAACCACAAATGAATTTAGGAAAATGGTAAAACAACATCTGATAATTTTTAATCTCAAAATAATTACACTAGTCCCGAATAAAATGAAATTACCTACCTGGGAACTGAACAACCACAACATATGAATTTGCAAATTTCATTCCTTTTCTTTTAAGTGGCTGGCAAAGCTTATAGTTATGACACCGAAGTGAAAAGCAATTGGAATTGAAAAGAAAAGCCATATTGCACTCTATATCTTCACAGCATGCTTGCACACAATCCGACAATGTTTCTGCATGGTTTACTTTCTTATAAGTACCAGCAGATTGATTGCCATATGGAGTGGAATGGGAATATACTGAGAGTTTGTTAAACATAAGATTTCTGCAACGTGAATGCAAATCTGCAAAGACAAATTTTTGAAAATTATAATGTCTAAATTCAAATACTATAACCAGCAGATCAACACAGTATATAGTTTGTTTTAAAGTTATAGCAGCACTCAAAGAAGGATGAGGAAAAATTAAACTCAATTTATTTAATTCAATATAAAGAATGATAGTAAATTGATTACATAATTTAATACAAATTAAAATTCACTGAAAACTATAATACAAATATTGAAAAAATAATATATACAAACTGAAGTTGAAAAGGAAGTTACAAAGCCTTAAAATACTAAAAAACCCAGAAGTCTAGAATTTAAAAAATGATTAAATATAAAAGATGGTTTGCACCAAAATGGACAGAAAATAAAGACAGATATTATTGATAAAGAAAATAATGAGCACTCAAACGTCTTTGCAAGGACAAAAAGATGAGATTAGTTGATTTCTTATATTGGATTACACAAAGCAGCTTATGGTATAAAGAGTACTGACTCGGGTAATGGTCATTGAACATGTACGTATGAAACTACTTACATTAATGAAGAAATCATACTTAATTAAACTCAGTTACAAGAATATGGAAAGCACATTTTTCATAGTTAGAAATACTATCACAAGTATAATATGCAAAGTATTCAAGAACAAATAACATGTTTTGCATTGACCATAACAGTGGTAAAACTTCAAGCATCAGGCTCTTTATTATTAGGTCATTCATTTTTCTCAGCAGACGCTAGATGTCCAGAACATTGACCAAACAGTGTTTCATGTCAAAAGTTATTGCTCGTGGAAAATGTATTGCTTGAGACGATTTAAAATAAATTTGAATTTCATAAGGAGCTGCCTAGAGAACAATAAAAATTATGCTGAAAAGAAATCTCTACAAACTGCACAACTTAACTAAGAATTAAAATAAAGTGACTTCATAATTCACTGTGAAAACATGAATTCAGTAAGATTTTATATTGTGATTTTCATGTTATTTGCATTAAGTATGCTTATCACAATTTAAAAGAGTTAA
Organism: Latrodectus geometricus; assembly: GCA_026290005.1. Lineage (NCBI taxonomy): Eukaryota > Metazoa > Arthropoda > Arachnida > Araneae > Theridiidae > Latrodectus > Latrodectus geometricus. The sequence continues at coordinate 138,045 of JAPDSC010001411.1, forward strand.
TGAGCATAAATATTATATATGCAGAACAAACAATCTACACAAATTTGTTAAAGTGTACCTATATCAACTTCCAGGAACAATCTGGTGATTGGTTAACTAGTTTGTTACTTTTTGCACATGCAGGTTAATTTTTCAGGATCGATTTTAAAAGGTATTCAAAATCACTAAAAATATCAATGCCCTAAGAGAGAAATGAAGTCATGAACTGTTGCTAGATAACATTTAGTCGATTTTGTGACAGAATACACAGTTCATTCTTCCAGGAAGACAGTATTTAAAAAGTTTCTGTCTATAGTAAAAGCTATACATCAATGACACCAAGCAATATAGTTCAAGAGATGCAAATAGGAGAGATACTAAGCATTATAACTTTTATGATAAATGGAGGATCATCTCATATCACTTTGTCTATACAATAAATGTTTCAGTCAATATTTAGGGAAAATGGATTGGTTTGGTTTGTTTTTCACACTCAATGGTCCTATTTTACACATGAAGGTTAATAAAACTAGGACTTAACAGTTTTAAGTGAATGCCAAACCACTACAAAATTCATGACCAAGGTGGAGATCAAATTCACAAACTGCTTAATCAAAGGCTATAGCATTAACAAATTGATTGCCAGTTCAGCTCAACATTTGCATAGAACCCTATTATTAGATTATAGATTCCACAGCTTTCATTCATCTTGATTCTATTAATATCTGATGTCTATTGTAACTTAGGCAAGGGTAAAGCTAAAATAGACATCTCAAATCAAGACCTCTTTAAGGTTACGTTTTGAAGTGTATTGCAACCAAATATCATTGTCATATTTGGAAGATATAATCTATCAACAGGTGCATCTTTTATACTATAAATAGAGGCCAGCAGCTCAGTAGCTTCATGCAGTTTCCCATAACATCAGTAAAGTAAACAGCATTTGAGAATCATAGTGATTGGGAGTGACCACATTCTCTTTCACTGAGTTGCTGGAGCTTAGTGGGTTGAAAACATAACCACATTAATCAGTGACATCCAAAGTCTTCTGCTGATGTGATGTGGCTGCGAAGAGGAGGGTATCAGCCAACTCAGGTGCGATCTCACCAGACCCAAGTGCAAAATTACAAGACACTTAATGATAACCAAGTATTCCAAACCAGCTAACCTTAAGTTACAGACCATGGCTCATCTGCACTGCCACATACGAGGGTTACTCAGAAATTTTTGAGATATTCGTAGACGAAAATTTACAAAATAAAAATGATGGTTTGATTTTAAAATACAAAGTATTTTAACACAGAAGACGGTTTTTTACTGACTTACTACAACTTGTTTAGCGTAGAATAAATTTTAAACAGAAGAGAAAATAGAGTTGATGAGAGAACAGTTTCACGCTATGATTTTCTACGATTTTAAAGCAGGATTAAATCAAGAAGAATGCGTTCAACGGTTGCAATTAGCATTTGGTGATGAATCTTCAGCTTGTGCTACTGTATTCAGATGGTTTAGAGAATTTAGAAAAGGTCGCAATTTTCTTCAGGATGAAAAACACACAGGAAGGCTGCTGTCGGCAGTAATTCCAGATAATGTGTCTGCCATGCGAAAAATGTTAATGGATGATAATCACTGTACCTATCAAATGATACAGTAGGAACTTAACATTGGATCCGCAGTCATACACAAAATCATTCATGAAGAATTACATATAAAAAAAGTAGTTTGTCATTGGGTTCCCCATAATCTACTTGAGCACCAAAAAGAGGAGCGTGTCAGAATCAGTAAAGAAACTCTAAAATTGCTAAATGATGGTGGCCACCGCATCATTTCTAAAATTGTAACAGGTGATGAAACGTACATACCGTTTATTGATGTTCCAACACATCAAGAAAGCAAAGTATGAGTCTTTGAAGATGATCCCACGCTACCAATGTTGAAAAAACAACGCGCACAGAAAAAAGTGATGTATGCCATTTTCTTCAGAAGTACGGGATTGATCAAAGTCATCAAGTTGGAAGGACAGAAGACAGTAACAGCAAACTGGTATACCACTAAATGTCTTCCAGAAATTCTACAAGAACTGAATGTTAGGGGACTAATGTTTCACCATGACAATGCATCTTCACATACAGCCGGATTAACAGTTGAGTTTCTTAAACAAAAACAAATTAAAGTGATCGAACATCCACTGCATTCACCTGATCTAGCTATGTGCGACTTTTGGTTATTCTTTAATCTAAAAAAGAACTTACGTGGACGACATTTTCATTCAGAAGAAGATATTGATGTGGCGATAAATTCATTTTTTTCATCTATTCCAAGAAATGAATGGCTTGAGGCATTTAATCTGTGGAAAATTCGTCTACAAAAGTGCATTGATGCTGGAGGAGACTACTTTGAACACACCTAAAATTTTGTAAGTATAACTTTAAAAATCTAGTTGTATCTTAAAAATTTCAGAGTGACCCTCGTAAGTATACCAAAACACACACAGGCTGCAGAGGTATGGTTGATTAGAGCATCATTTTCATTATCAGAAAGTAGTGAGTTCCAATCCTGGCTAATATTCTTTGCTAAACATGGCATCATCTTTGTTAAACATGGCTGGGGTATATTAAATAAGTTGTGTTTGCAATGCCCAACAAGTGAAATGACACATCTGAGGATGGTATGTTAAGTATAAAGGGGTCTTCTACTTGATCCCTGAATCTAAATTATGAATATCTCTACCCGACTGCTTCCACTATTGGTAGAGTCCAGCTCAGGACTAGGTGTAGATAATATGCTGTTGCAGTAACCATATATACACAAGAATAGTAGCAGCAACCATACATACACAAGAATAGTTGCATAATACTGTGATTATTATGGTGCTTAATTTTAAACATATGTTGTTGAATAACAACAGCAAATTGATCTCAGTTGTAAGTAATTTTCAATTCTTAAGTCATGTCAATTAAAAAACTACAATGCCACTCTTTGGTTGATAAGAAAATTATATGAATATTTTTTTTTCTTTTGTTACACAAATACTTCTATTCCTTCAATTAAAAGAGATTTAATATTACTTTACAATTTTTTTTGAGCTTTTACAATCTTGCATTCAATATTGTTATACTTACAGTATTATGAATGAAAGATATAGTAATCAGTTTTCTATTTGCTAAAAGGACATTAGAGTTTTCACAACATTTAATTGAATACAAGTGTACAGCATTTAACTTTTTCATTCTTTTGAGTAGATTCTACAATTACTGTTTATTTGCACATGGTTGTGCATGCATATAGGTTCCAAAATAAAAAAGTTCATAACTGCTGGCTTAAATACTTTTAAATGAAAAAATAAGTAGTTTTCATTTTTCACATACAAATTAACATTAAAGAACATTCACAGATACACCTACAAATTTATTATTATATATATTTAAAACCACTAAAAAATAACACAGCAAATTTGTTGAGAAATAAAATTATGAATAATTTTATTAACATGAAAATAGGGTTTTTATTACTTGAATAAATAATAATATTTATACATTTTATAATGTATAAATATCATTATAAAATGTATAAATATTATTATTTTTACATTTTACTTAATGGGTTGAAGAATTTTACCTAATGGGTTCATCTTAAGCTATACATTAATTTATACACATCAATAAAGAAATATTTATATACATTGTCAGTAATGTGTATAAATTTAAAATTCTAATGAAGAAAAGTGTTTCAATGAGAGAAAAATTTTGAATAATTTTCTAAAGAAAATATAAATTTTTAAGATTTCTATAATTCTATTATTTTTTATGTAATATGCATGTTTTTGATATTTATTTTCATTTACATAATATGTAAATGCATATTTATGTTGATTTGTTCCTTTTTTTCATATTTTCATGGATAATATGAAATCAGCTTGTTTGAGATAGCCACCCATTCAATTTCAGATTATTGTATCTGAATTTTTCTTAAATTATATTAATTTTTAAATTAAATGTTTTTTTGTTAAAAAAAACTCTGAGTAGTATCTTAATATCATATTCTATATTTCAATACTTACATCTAAAATGAATAAATTTTATAAAATGAAAGTTTTCATGAACATATAAAATATTTATGCACAGTTTCCAAAAAAGACTATGAATATTATTAAGCTTGCAACATGAGTGAAATTAATGTAAAAAAAACTAAAATACGAAGAAATTGAGAAACTACAAAAATGTAAAATCTTACCACAGTAAGCAATATCCAAGCCAATGATAAGGAAATCAATGATAAAGAAAATATTAGCTTTCATTTTTAGGATAAACTAATATCATACCAAACTGTAAAAGAAAATGATTTCACATAAGAATTTTGTTTAAATTATTAAAAATAATACAAAGCTGAGATTTTAATAAATAATAAAATGATTTCAGCAAAATTAATGTGACTTAAGTTAAAAACATAGGTACAATTTTGATATGCAAAAATTTTTAAGTGAATATTCACTATTTAAAGATAGTGAATAGGTAAAAGAGAAAAACATTTGTTTTGTCTCAGTAATTAGATAGAAATATATATTCCAGTAAATACTCTTACAGTTTCAACAACTTAAATTTTATTCAACACTAAAAAAAACACACTTCTATTATAATTACAAATAAGACAGCAATACTTTATTTTTGAATATATTTACATTCCACATAAGGGTTTAGCATCAACACTTCCCACACCATTTGATATAAAATTTTTCATCTTTGCTGATGGGAAAAAAAAAAAAAAAAATGATTGTGCAAGCACATTTTTTAACTGCAGCATATTTATGAAATACAATTTTTAATACTAGATGTACGTTAGCCTTTTATATAATTTGAAACAAAAATATGTATTTCAAACTTTATTTGTTAATAATTATATACATAATTATAGAAAATGGTAAAATGAATTTTAACTCTTGTAAATACTTTATATATTTGATATAATATTGTATAACACAATGATGTATTCCTAATACATATTAGATCTTGAATCACATTTTTTTTTTCATTCCAAACTAGTTTTGACTTTTAAGGTGACATAACCAGTCACCATAAAATAACTCTTAGGTATAAACCTCAACAAGAAAGATTTACATAAGCAAACTTGGCTCAAAAATTATAAATTTGTTTCATATATTTAACACATATTAATACTCAATCAAATAAATTACTTTAAAATATATTATATAATTTATATAATAAACACTCATTCAAGCACATACATCTGTTAGATGTCTTTTTAAGATCCATAGAATCCATAAGACATCATGGATCACTTTTATATGTCATAAAGATATCCATAAGACAAACTTCTGTCAACAACATAAGGGCATTGACAATGGATGAGTTTTAGAGGACTGATATTTGGATTTGTAATGGACATAATTTATAACTCCATCATAGATGTAAATTGAATATCCATAGTAGATGTAATGAAGACATCAATTATGGATGTTACCTGGACATGTATCAAAAGTAAACCAGTTGCCATAAAATAACTCTTAGGTTATTTTATGGTAACTGGTTTACATTTGATATAACAAACAAAAATTTTTATTTGTTGCTTTTATAATTTTAAAATAATTTTTGCCTGATAAGTAAGACACTTATAATGAAGTAAGTTTAAAATAATTATATTTTTCTACTTGTATAATCTATTTATATTTGTGTTGTGAAATAATTTATTTTTATTCCAAACAAGTCATTATAGTAAAAAGAAGAAAATACTGAAAATAATGTTATTTTAATGCAGAAAATGAATCATGTGTTTAAAATGTATTTTTACTCAGATTTAAATTGTTACAAATATATTTAATGCTAAGAAATATTTATGCTTTTATTTAAAAAAATTTGCCTTGATGATAGCAGAATGTTTTTATGCAATAATTTTTTTAGATCAATAACTTTTCTAGCTATTTTTAGCCTGAAAAATTCTAACATTGGGGATACAATAAAAATTGCTAAAAAAATATTTATTACACTGCAAAATAATTTTCTTATAGAAACCATTGAATTTCTGTGTGTATCAAATTAAAATATTTTTCTCCTGAAGTTACTTTTATTTATTTATTTATTTATTTATTTTTTTTTTTGTCAAAAAAGTATTATGTATTTATCTCTTATTGATTTCATCAAGATAAAGATTAATCATTAAGATTTGATCCAAATTTATAAAATTTTTTGAATATTTTTATTTTTATGATTTAATATTTTAATTAATGTACTTTTTGTTATTCAATTAAAAATCTGTGGCTGTTTTTTTTTTTTTTTCATTGTACATCAAATTACAGATAAATTATTCAAGATTTTAGTTCTTAGCAAGAAAAATTATATCACCTAATTATTTCAATGTATGCTGGAATAATATTTCAACTTTAGAGCTATTAAAATGGTTTTTTGAAAATTAGTTGTTTTTTTGCATTTTAATGTTTAATGAAGGATTTTCTATGTATTTAAGAAGATTACTTTCTTGAAGCTGTAGAAAAATTCAAATTTCCAACAAATTTTCTACTAAGTTTTTAGAAGTATGGATTAGTAGTAAGAATTTTTATATTTTAATTGAAAAAAAAAAAGATGTACAGCATTATCTATAAATAATTACATATGAATTGTGTACATGTTTGATGATTTCACATTTTGAATGCTCTGTGAATCCAATTTCCTAAAACATTTTGTGTTCAGTTGGTTTCTAATATGGTAAATATTTGTAAATAAAATTTCTTCAAATTTCAATGAATTTCACAATGAAACTGGCAATGGCAATTAATTTCTAATGAATGCAAATTGTAAACAAACATTTTATGTATTAAATTTCATTAAGAAAATTTTCTATTGTAAAAATGATAAATAATTTTTAATTTAAAAATGATATATTCCCTAACAAATAACATTTGTGTGTTTATATGAGCACTAATAATGCAAATTCAATTTTCTAGTTTATATTTTAAGTTCCATTCCTTTAATGATAATATTTTGCCTGTTAATCAAAGTTATGTTTTGATATAACTTGAAGATTTTCATTACAAATTTTAAACATTTTATAATTTCAACTTAGTAATTAATTCCAAAGGGTAAGGTTTAAAGAGTAGTTATTTCCCAGAAATTAAATACCTTAGGTGGAACATATATGGAATTAAAAAAATAAACTTTTCTAAAATCTGCATTATGAAGTTATTGAAGGTCAAATCAATGAAAAAAATTTGAGTTCTCTAGGTGAGTAAATGTTGGAATATTTTACTAATAGCGAAATCTATTCTGATTGATTTTATCAAGTTGAATTAATATAATTAATGCTGAAAATTGTTATGCCATATTTAAAAAATATAAACTATTTTTTCACATTGCTGATTTGCAAGTATAACTCATTATTGGTAATTATTTTAAACTTTATTTTTAGATGCTTTTCAGAGAAAATTGCCATTTTTAAAAGTGATTCCCTAAGTGATAAATGCTGTAACAGAGAATTGACTGCACCATGCTGAAAGGAAGGTTTTCGTGTGACAGAATAAAAAAGGTGTCAAAATGAAAACTTATTAATGTATAAATAGAATAAATTGCATCTGTCATCATAAACTTTTTGAAAATTGTTTATATATGCTTTTCTTGGATTAATTTATATTTATGATATAAATTTAATTGCAATTATTAGTTTAATTTTATTAAATCTATTATTATATACTCTATCTGGGGAAAAAAAATTCTTAGAACAAATTTTTATTTTTTAAAAAGAAAGGAAAAATTTAGCTTTATTTTAAACAAAACATAACTTTCAAAATATTGCTTATCATATTAGAAAATAATAAATAGTACTAATTTAATAAGTCATGAAAAAATTCTATAACAGTCAATAAACAAGAATAAACTTTCTAGATAAGCAAAAATTTGAACCAATGACTAGATAGTGAAATGTTCTACATAAATTACTAACAAAAAAAAAAATTTAAATAACAGGAAACAGACTTGCCTACATTTTTAAATAGTTACAAATCTTATTTTTCAGTATAAAACTATCAACTAGCAAAATAGAAAATTATGGAATGATGCTGATAAGAATATATTATGAATGAAAAATATATTATCTTATAATATAGAGAACAACAAGCAAATTATTATAACTTAACAATAAATAAAAATGTTGAATTTCAAGAACAATATTAAATCATTTTGCTTTGATGTAGAGTTCCTTGATAAGAATACATATTTTAAGTAGCAATGTGCTGTTGTACATCTTGAAGCTTTTTTTATGATTAAAAGCCTGATTTAAGCTTCATTCAGCCCAATTAAAGACAATCGTTTATTTACACATAAATTCCATTTCACCAAATTTTAATGTGGTATACTTTATATGACAAATATTTATAAAGTATGTTAGCATTTGATTTAAAACAGTTGACATGAAAAACTATCAAGTTTTCTAGAAGAAAATTTGCTTCATAAAAATTAATAAGTATAAAATTAAACAAATTACTATAGCAGTTTATTCATAGTATATGAAATATTAATATACACTTACTGTATATTAATATTTCATTTGTTCACAAAACCAAGTCTTTAAATATATTGTAAATATAGTAACTTTATTAAAAACTTGATCACCAAAGATAAAATTTAAAAACAAAAATGTATGAAAATTTGAATCCAAATATTTGTCACAATATAGTAATTAGGCCTTTCTAATGATAATAAACAATTTATATTTTTCTTAAGGAGAAAGCACACAAGAGAAATCAATATTAGTAAATAAAGAAATTTTAATAGCACTTATATATCCTATCACATTTTTGAAAACAAATTTGATTTGAATTTTTATTTTCTTGATAACAAAACACACTTTTTAAACCTGATTGAAAAAGCTTCAGATTAATTAAAAAGTAAAATAACTAAAACTATGGGGGGGGGGAAGTTGACAGCAGAATGATGCTTTAACTATTGGCAGAAGTATTTGACTTCAAATGAAATTGATTTTTTTTATGATTTGGAGATGGGGAGACACCGTTTACTTTTTTGGAAAATTTAACAAAAAGTTGAAACAATTGTTTGTTTCAAACTTTTTTTTTATCATTCCATGACAAATTTTGTTAGTGACCCAATTAATTGATATCTAAATATTAAATATGAATAATTGATCTCTAAATATTTTGCCTGCTAGTATTAATTATTTAACATGCAAAATTTTATTTTAAAAGTAAAATTTTACATGAAATAATGTAAAGTTTTTAGTTAAAGTTTTTTTAAACATGTTTTAAAAATAACTTTCCTCATAATTATCTTCCGATTTTTAATTAAAAAGATTTTTTATTTAAAAATTGAGTGTTTTGAATTGCCCATTATTAAATTTTACAACATATTTGGATTGTATATCTTAGAGTTGCTGTTTCTTTTCTAACATGCTCGTTTATTTCTATATATTCAGGGATAATAAATAATTTCATTTATACTAGAGATTATACCTTTAATTTCTATTGGATATGTTCTTATGTACTTTTTGCTCTAGTAGAAAATTTCCAATATACATCAAAACAAAAATATTTTGTTGTTAATAGAAATTTCAAAAAAATATTTTGTTCATTAGGAATAAAAAATGATGACCTTTGGAGCAGAGTTAACTTCAAATGTTTAAAGTCACATTTATATCTTTCAATTACTACTTACGAGTACATAAATATCATTACTTTTGAAAATAATATTACTTTTAAATCCTTTTAGATAAAGTTCATACAAATGCTTCCTTAGTAAATTAACTTTGCACATTTTTAAATAACAAATTATTTTTTGAAGCTTCAAATGTCATTACAAAAGAGAAATTGGTTAATTTTTAACAAAGTTGAATGATTTTTTCATAAGGAACAGTGAAATAAATTAAAACATTCAAAATCATGTTTAGAGCTTAATAAAAATCTGATTTTCTTTCATCTTTCTAATTTTAATGTTTTACAATGATCTAGGCATAATATATCAATTCCTTTATGGTTGTTTCCTAAGCACACAGAACATTTATTGCCTTTGCAGTATTGACATCCTTTTTTAAAAAATTGCTATCATGATTCAGTTATTTAATAAAACTCTTTACTAAAAATAACTGCTTTTTTAATTAAAGAATTTTACTTTTTGAAGTGTGTTAAAAATATTCCAGTATTCATGAATAGATAAGCACAAGTTAGGTTTTTATGTATGATGATATAAGGGGACAATTTTTATCCTACTTATACCTAATACGTAAAAGATATAATAAAATTAATTTATTCTTTTAACATTACAAAGTAGCTTCATTGATATTCAATATTCTCTTACTTTTCAAAAGTATTTTCTGAATAAATTTAAATTACATTATTTTAACTTAAATAATCCCCTAACACTATCTTTTTAAACAAAATACTGCAACATTTTTAGTAGAAAATATCAACAAAAATACAAATGCATGAAAAATTTTCAATTTAGAAGTAGTTATCATAGTAAATTAGATTTCAATTGATAATTTTTATATTTATATTAAGTATGAGTAAGGAAATTTATAATATATATATATATATATATATATATATATATAATTGGACTTTATCTATAAAAACCCAGAAGATGTTTCTCCCTTCCAGTAGAAAGAAATAATTATTACTTTTCCAGATGTGACACCACAGATAAAACCATAAAAGTTGAAAGATATATAATGATCCTGTAAAATCATATTCTAAATAGAATAACAGTTAAAGTACTGCCCTAAGCGAAATTACTTTTTATCTTTATTATTTGTTACTTTATCTTACCAAAATATTAAGGAAACTGATTTTTAAATAGATAAATATTGCATAAGCAATGCTCTTAAAAATGAATAAATTAAGAAGAAGAATGTATAAAAATTAGAAAAATTTATTCTGAGAAGACAATCCCTCTGTTGAGAATTAGAATTATTTCATGAATTCATAACTAAGAAAAGATTTTCATCTCAGAACAAAAAATTCAATTCATAGAAAGAAAAACCTAGTAAAAAATTTTAATAGGGAAAAAACATTTTTAACTTAAAAATTTGGATTTTGAATAAAAAGATAAGACTGAAAATTCAGAGCAAAATTTTGATGTATGATTTCTACATGGTAACTATTATATAATTAGATTTATCTTTAAGGCAATTATGTTTCTAATTTTTTGTGAAACTTTTATAATAGTGCTGTTACATAGAATCTACTAAGTGTCACTGCCAAAAGTATTAATGGCGCAGCATGTCCTTTTTGGACCTTGCGCCATAAAACCCAACCAACCAACCAGCCAAAAGTATTAAGAGGAATAATTGGTTTATTATGATGGAGAAAAGTATTAAGCAAATGTTTATGAAAATGAAAATTTTTGAGTTAATTATTCAATAAGTATGAGCTTTACCTATTTGAACTCATTTAACATATTTAAAGAAAAGAAAGAAATGACTGTCATAAAACAAGAAAGTTTAAAAAATATTATATCAACAGTTTAGACAAGATTATGGTAGCATTAAAGACTAATGTAGCTGCCTCTGAAGGCCATCTTTATACATTTTGCAGCCTTGAGTGACAATAGGAATATGCTACTTTTTTTAAAAATAATTATTTTTTATGTGTACCAGTAAATATTTTCACTTAAATACATGTATCTTTGCGTATTTTAAATTTGCATTGATGCCTGAAGATTGAAATAATAGTGCTAATTCACTTGGAATAACTAGCATGTATGTGTCATACTTTTCCAGCAATTTCTTTATATTATTTAGAAGATGAGTTCTGAATATGTACTAGCCTAAAAGCCTTTCTGGATTCATTAAAGCACCAGGATAGTTTTACCAAGTATTTCTTAAACTGCATATTAATTTTGTATCTCAAACTAAACAGAAATATACTACAGTGAAGAAATTTTTCACAATTGGTTGCATTTGAGTTAATTGTTTGCATTCCTTTTCCAGTAAATGTTTCTTATAATAAACATTATAGGAATGTTTCATCCATATTTACAATATGTGAAAGCAAATACAAGTAGTTTGACTCTTTAAGTCTTCTTACTTACTTAAAATTAACAGAATTAACAGTATTTTAATAGTAAATTTGTAGTACCAATCACTTGAAAGCCACAGTGAAACTTACTTTTCTCAGAACTAAATTATTCCATGTTGTAAACACATTACACCAATTCAAAATCACTTCAAAGCTTTTACTTATACTTTTATTCTTTTTTGCCAAATGTATGCAAATTAATATTGCTGTTTCTTGTTACAATTAATCCAATATACTGTGATTTTCTTATGACCAATTCAAAACAATTTCTTCCAGGATAGGCCATTTTATTACTACTTTACACTAAGTAAATTTATTTGTTGCCTTATTAGTTATTCAATTTCAGTTTCTTAGAAATGACATATGGAGCTTCTATCAGCACTAAAATCTTTGCTACAGAATGATTTCCATTTTTAGTTAAGCTAGCTCTGTTTTTGTTTAGTTTGACAAGACCTATATTTGTAGTGAAAGTTAATTTCACTTTCATAATTTTTTTTTCGTTATTTCAAAAAAAAAAAAAAAGAGAGAGATAATGTGATTTACTAAATTATTTGGTATTCCCTTCAAAAGGTTATCTTCAAATAATTAGAAAAGAGAAAATTTGCTCTTAATTCCACGAATTTATACCAGTTGAAAATGCATTATTATGAATCCTTTTTTCACAAATCTATTTTTGTTAAAATCCGGTTACACATCATTTCTTCTCCTCACACACATATTATTTGAGGTATTGGTGATAAGTTAAATGTATCATTGTATGAAGACCTAAGAAAAGAAACCTTTAATACAATGATTTCAAAAGTCAAGAACACCGCATATATTCATTACAAATATCAATGTATAAACATAGTCCGCATTGTCATATATGTAAATCTTAAATATATAGTTGTAACCATATTATTATATAAATTGTGCTCTTCTGATCTTCTGCATATTAGAGTGATTAGCAAAACCTAATGTGTAGCAATATGATGTATATTGTGAATACATGTAAATATAATAGACTATTTTATGTTTAATGGTCTACATAGTTTCCATCAAACATGAAATGACACAGTTCGTTGAAAAGGAATTGTTTAACTCTTATAGAAATAAAAAAAAATATTTTCTATGAGTGAAATAATCAAAAAATGAAATAGGAATAAAGAAAAGCAACTGAAAGTAATAAAGGTTTCAATATCCTACAATATTAAGTTCTAAATTGCAAACTCATTTATTGTCTCATTTATGGTTATAATTTATGGAAAGTTTTGAGAAATGATTTGTTTAATTTCCAGAGTTGAGAACATTTCATATTAATTAATTGTTTTAGTAAATATATTGAAATAACACTTTTATCTTAACAGACAAGTTTAGCAACCATCAAGTTAATGAAGAATATGTTTTGGACTTTTTGGTATACCTAAAATTCTCAATTCAAATGATGCACCTTGATTGAACAGTGCAATGTTTCATAAATTCACAAAATTCTAGAATTTTGAAAACAGGACATCAAGTTTCTGTTTTTCTCCATTGAATGATATGGAGGAGAGACATCAATAACCTTTTATGTCCATGACAAAAGAAGCTGGTTAAGATGGTAAGGATTCTTATTTAGTCCCTTTGGATTATCAAAACATGCCTATATTGAATGATATTGCACTACCATCTTAATTGATGTTTGGGAGAAAAATGAATGGAATCATGCTTTGAAAAAAATTCTTTCCATTACCTGAATATGATAGTATCCAAAAAAGACTCATAAGAGTTTTAAATAACAAAAATCATAAGATAAACAAAAATTTTACTATAATATAAAGGTACAAAACCCTTGCTCTTTTAAAAATGATGAAATTGTTTCCATTAAAGATAGTTTAAACAGAAAAAAATCAACTTGCAAAAAGTTAGACTGGAAAGACACATTCATACAAATAATAGAAGAAATTGTAAGTGAAAAATTATTATTTTTGTAAATTGTCAATGAAAAAAGGAGAGATAATCTGAATAGTTCAACAAACATTCATCATACAGTTAAGAGTGAGTGTACACCTTCAGTAAATGAATTCTCAACAGATCCTTTGCCACCTGAAAATAGACTGTGAACTTTACCGAATCCGATAGACTGTTTGAGAACATTCCTGCAGATCTTTGCTCTCTGATGATAAAACATCGAAATTGAACTTGACTTGATCTGGAAGACTAATTAAAAAACCTTCATATTTAGAAGGCTATTTTAAACTGAATATTTTTACTACACTTGAATTTTAATTTATTAATGTTTTTGTACTTTTAGAATTTCTTTCTTCTTATATTAATAATTTTATTATAGTTTAAAAAGGGAGATGTCATATATGTAAACCATATATGGATGTCATTATGTAAGCATATTATCTTACAAATAGTGGTCTTCTGATCTTCTGCGTGTTAATCCTTACGAAAGCCTAACATGTAGCACAAGGATGTGAATAGTAGACATTTTTAAACATAACAAATTATTATTTTATCCTTAAGGTTGCACTTAGTTTCCATCAAAATATATCACACATTATATAGAGTATATTCAAATAGTTTAAAAAATCTACTACTTTAAAATTATAAATGTGCATCAAATGCAGTATATGATATTAAAATTACCTTATGATGTGAAATAAAATATATAAAAATAGGTAATGAAAACTTATTCACATCAATAAACTCATTTTGTTCCATTTTGAGAATGCATGTATTTCAATACCTAATTACAACATTAGAAAACTATAAGACTTTAAAAAAAAGCTGAATAAGCAAAAAAATTTTCAACTTCTAGAAAAATCATTGTAGCATAGCAAACAGGTCACAATTATGACATTGGATTCTTAAACTACAGAAAATTTTCTAAATGTTAATCAAGAGTAGATTTCAGTCTAGATATATATATTCTTGAAGTATCTGATTCCCATTTATAATATGTCATGAAATTGATGGTAATAAACCAGTTGCCATAATATTTTAAATCTCATCTGATGGACTAAAGGTATATTTCTTTATATGACAAACTATGCAAGGATTAGAACTATGCATTTGACAAAGTATGCAAGGATTAGAAGCAAAAATTTTGTTATCTCAGAAAGACTTTTAGAATTCCTGTACCTAGACATTCATTCTTAATAAACAGAATTGGTACATTTTTTGCATAATCTAACAAACATTTATAACATAAAATATGAGTGACTAATAGCAAGAATTTTGGAAATAAAATTTCTCTACACAGAGAGCATAAAATAAGGACAAGTCATAAAAATACAAATATTTGAATATTTCATTTAATAAAATATCAAAGCAATGTATTTTAATTACAAAACTATATAGCAGATTTAAAGATAAATAAGTGAATAAAGTAAGAAAATGGTCAAAAGTTTACCCCAAAATGTATAAGTTACATGTACTACTTTCATGAGCTATCAATTTATGAGTAAAATAATGTATTCATGCATCGTTTTGCATAAGCTTCATTGCATTCATTGGAGTATTTCATGAAATAAACATTTGGTTCATGCAAATTTTGTTATAAACAAGAATGATCAATTTTTAAATACTTTTATGCTATTGGTCATCTATGATACATTCATGTATACATCATTTCGCATTTCAAACTAAAACTGCATCACACATTTTGTTTCAAGTTGTATATTTACTGTTTTGCATTTTTAAGACTTTATAAATATAAAAATTAATGAAAGGAAAAAGAA
Source organism: Latrodectus geometricus (assembly GCA_026290005.1). Taxonomy (NCBI): domain Eukaryota; kingdom Metazoa; phylum Arthropoda; class Arachnida; order Araneae; family Theridiidae; genus Latrodectus; species Latrodectus geometricus. Next base: position 153,762 of record JAPDSC010001411.1, read on the forward strand.
CACAGAGTTCATCACAATTATTACCAGTTTTCATAAATCAAGACATTGCTTGTTGGTATTGTCAACCTATATCCCTTCTTCTTTGTATCATTCTGATTTCAATTATAAATGAAAAGGTCATACATAAAACTGCATTCAATTAGGGCTATTGTTTATCCATTTTCAAGACTCTCATTTTATATTTATCAATTAATTTCTAACCAGTATGTCCTTACATGATATAAATCAAAAGTATGTTTATACAATACAACACAAAATTACCAAAGTAGAGTAAGGCATTTAATGAGTAAATTTTTAATATAAATTAATTTTTAATAAAATTGTTTTGCTTTGTTATCCCCAAATAAGATTAAAATAAGCAATGCTAGGCCATTTGGATTTGTTTGTTTGTTTGGTTGGGTTTTGTGGCGCAAGGTCCAAAAAGGACAAGCTGCACCACTAGGCCATTTGGAACTAGAAACAAAAGGTTAAGAAATTCCCATTTTAGCGTATCAGTAAATTGCCACTATGAATACTTGACAGCCTATGGAACCAACTCAGTTGTACTTTAGCAATGATAAAGCCATCTTAATAAACACAAAATACAAATAGATCTTCTTTATAAATAACATAATTCTCAAAAAGAAGAAAAAAAGAGATCATTCACCTATATAACTAATTTAGCACTGTTGCTTTATGGTTGACTTTAATACAGAAACGATATTCATCTTTCACTCGTTTTTTTATATACCAAAGTCACACAAATCATTTTTACAACATAGCTTATTATCCCAATATTAATTCTTTCACATAACAAATTTTGATTTGCATAGAATTTGATAATGATTCAAAATACTTTACATAGAATATTTGCCCTTTAAGGATATTAGTCAATATTACCATTTAATTCAAAATTGAAGTGTTTCAGTTAAGGGAAATGTTAGTTTCAAATATTTTTATATTTTGAAGTTAAATAAATTCAGAAACTTTGAGTAAATTAAATTACTTTACATATATGTATTGCTGCTTTGATAAATGTTTATTTAGATTCTTATATAACATACATATCAAATGTTTTTGCTGTACATTGATTATTTTTTACACATGCATGGTTTCCAAAGCATTATAGACCATTTACATAAAAATTATATAACTTGTTTTATTTTCAATATTAATTTTGAATCATCAGTTATCATTTGATTTATTATGAGAAGTTTAACTTTTAGTATTTACCTTTTTCTCTGGTAGAAAAATAGAAGAAGACATTTTGAGTCTCATTTTAATAGAAAATAATTTTGAAAGCTGTTTGATAAATTGTGCCGAGTCAACAAGGATTTCGCTTGTATTTTTTCCAGGCCAGTGCTATTACTGAGCATAGATAAAGAAAGAAAAATCCAAAACTTCTACTGTACCTTCAGTTTACAATTATCATTTTAGGATAATTATACTGATACATAAAATATATTTGATTTCTTACTTAATTTATTAACTATTCATAGAAGATATTCATGAATCATATTTTTATAATCACTTTAATGATAATTTTTTTAAATTTTATAATTATTTAAAGGATACAAATATTGTGAAATTACATTAAAATGTACTTCAAAAAATGCAGAAACTTTGGGAAAATACAGATGTTAACGATTCAATAGCAACATAGAAAATTTAACTATATTTCTGCATTTTGTCTAAAACAACACAATATCTTTACATTTATCAAAAATTGTAATACACAAGATATTTTAAATGTTCATATTTTTCTGTCTATTTAACTTCTACTTGCATTATTTTTCCTCATATCTTCCTTAAGAAACTATCTGGGGTTGAGCTTTCTATTAACATTATCTTCTCCAAAGCAATTCACATAAAACTAGTAATGATAATATAACTATTTAATATAAGTCATTAATTTTGTCTGACATAGAAAATTTTTCTCTTCAGTAGTAGTATGAAATATTTTTTTTACTTATGCAACAAAATTAGTAGTAAATTGTAAATTTTAATCACGCCTGTATACCATAAGGGAAGAATATTATAAAATTAAGATAAAAATTTTCATGTGTTTATAGTTAACTAGGTTTAATTTCACCATCTTGATCAATACTTATGGCATTTACATCAATTAAAAAAATGTACAGATTTCTAAATTTATAATTTTATCTGGAAGATTACTTGTAAACAATTTATTTAACTAAAAGAAATGTCTATAAATAATTAAATCAGATAAATAAATAAAAAATTCACTTAACTACATGATTTCCTAATACTCGGAGAGGTTATTTAAATGCATGTTTTCCATTTTAAACTAATTAATTACAAAATATTGAAAACTAATTAAGATGCGAATGACAAATTAATCAATGCATTTTAAATAAATACAAAATCAGGGGGGAAATATTTATTCTATACTGAAAAATAAATAGATCCCTCATTGCATTTGTTTTAAAAAAAGTAATAAATTAGCAAATTTTGTAAAATTACCTTAAGAACTACTCGCGCAAGTTCATTGTAATCTATAATAAAACTGAAGAGTAATGTAAACAATTCCTTCTGCTTGATTATTGGAACTAAAGCGTTGCCACTCTCTACCTAGAATTTCAGTTTACAGAAGACTTTCTTTTGTAAACTGAAAGTATTGAAAATAAAAGGAAATGTTACCAAAGTGCTAACTTAATAGGAACTTTAAAGTATAATTAATATAAACAGTGAACTATATTTAGAGTTCGTAATTATTTATTCATACTCTGTTCTATAGCATATTCTTGACAGCCACAGCTGCATTACGTGGAAAGCCATAAGTTTTATCTCATGTATCTTTAAAGATACCTTCAAGTTCCCTACTTCAGTTATCATATAAATGGTGTTATTAATTGATGATGCTTTATTGTTTTTTTTAATTAGTTTTTAAACTTTTTTTATCAAGCACATGTCCATAAATTCAGGATAATCCAGAATCATACGGAAATCGAACGGAAAAGGGAAAATGCCACCTGTAGAAATACCACACGTATGATCAAGTATTACATACAAATTACAGGAAGGCACCTGTTGACGCCGAGCGCAAGCCACACTGACGAGAACATTAGTGAAGAGTATATAAAGGACCTGTAGCATAGAAGGTAACGTGTTTAGAACCGGTCCATTCGCTCAGAGCTACAATTGCAATAGATATGACACAGAAGATGCGAGTGGAAGAATTATTAGCCGTCTGGAGTGCGAGTGTACGCAGGGGAAAGTAGCTGAAAAACTCGGAATCACCCGAGTGTGGCAACGATTCTAAGATGATGGAAATGCCAGTAGATGGTACAGTGCAGGTCGCCTTAGAGTGACAACGCCGAGTAACAGGCGGTATTTAGCAGTAACCACCGAAAAAAAGACGAAGCACAAGAACGGACCTGTTGCATCAGCTATTGTCAGCCCTGGGTACTACCATTTCAAGGCAAACCATGTGCAAGACGTTTGGTACAGTATGGTCTACATGCAGCAGACCTGTTAGATGGGTTCCTCTCACGGCAACTCAGTCGCCAGAGGTTAGACTGAATTAGAGAACTTGCAATGTAAACATCGTCATGGTTAGCTTGTACTATGTTTTCATACTAGTCGAGGTTTGGCTTCCAGTCTAATTCATGTCGGAAGTTCTCACGGAAGACACTTGGTACCGCTAATAAAACAACATCATTTAATACCAACGTTATTATGGTGCAGATTTCTCGTTTGGGGAGGCATTACATTTGGCCCCAGTTCAGATCTGCGTTTTAAATCTCTGATATATGACAGGTTAAATTTATCGGGATATCATTCTAGATCAACATGCTTTTTCGTTTAGTTGTTCCGTGTGCGCTAAATTTAGTCTTTAACGATGACAATTCCCGTTCTTACTGTTCGAACATCGTCAATGATTGCTTCACTCATATACATCACTCGTATTGAATTACCAGCATACTCACCTGACTTGAATCCGATGCAGCATGTGTGGGAAATACTAGGCCGAGAAATCATAGCCCGTCAACCACCTCCTACATCTGTACCCGACCATCAGAGAACATTGCTTGCTGTGTGGAGTTCTCTGCCCCAAGTAATAATAATAATGTGAGTTTATATGATAATGTGAGTTTCAGCATGCCTCGGTGTTGTACGGACTCTGTATTTTTTCGTCTCATCATAATATGGAAAACATATGATGTATTAACCACCATACCAATACACTGTTTATTTATTATACGGGGGATATTATTTGTAAATGCTCCAAGGAGCTTTAATAGTAAATTGTATGCCTGGTATTATGCATACACTAACTCTTTTGTTCTTTCTCATCTGTTTAATACGTGGGCTTTATGAATAAATCAAGTTTGTTTAATTTTTGCACATTTAGTTGACGATTCCGGCATTATTCTTAAATTATAGACGTGTGTGTACATTTGAATCTTGAAATCAAATATAAGAATTCAAAATATTTTGTATTGAATAGCTTGAACAAAAATTTCTTGCCAAATATTTTGTCTCTTATTTTATGTTTATATGTGAAGGATAAAAAATTAAGTTAGGAAGTAAAGTGACAGAATTCTTGGAAATTTTTCATTATTATAAAGATGTTTTATTGTATTTTCCAATTTTACTAGTTAAATTTAATTAACTTATTCAATTTCTGTACAGTGATTGCAACTAAGTTTTCTTCATAGTGTTAAAATTCGCTTGAAAAATGCTAAAACAAATATAATTTACCAATTTCAGCTACATTAAAATGATAATCATTGCCGAATAGAAGAAATTTAATAGCAATTTTTATACAGTGATTTTAACTATACTTTCTTCATAGTGCTTAAATTCGCTTGAAAAATATTAAAGCAAATATAATTAACCACTTTCAGCTATATTTAAATGATTATTATTGTCGAATAGAAGAAATTTAATTGCAAGGAATATTCTAAAACTTAACAATTGGTATCCTAGTGATTTAAGAGTTATATTTTTGGATGAAAATGTCATTGTAATAAATATTTTGAAGGTTTTATTTATGTCTGACTGACTAAAACTTTATATCTGTCTGACTGACTGACTAAGACAACATAATTTCAGTAGAAAAACCTAATCAAGTGATCGTCATTTTTTCAAGTGCAATCGTCCAACATGTCTTCATAATAGGAAATATTTTTAACACAAAAATCTGAATTGCAATACACGCTAATCAAATTGAGTATATAATTAGAGAAACATTTTACTGATTATTATCAGTTATTAACATATTAATTATAGAAACATAAACAAATAAAACGTAATAGTTTATCTATTCAATATGTAAACTGTCTTTTGGATACAATTTCTAATATTTTTACTTGTTTGACTATAAGGTAATTGCCATTATTATGTAGTTTAAGCATTAATATAATCTTTAAGTACTCGAAATCAGTTCTAATTTGAAAACTTCAAAAGTCCTCTATTCATTTCCATATTCTGTGAAGAGAACCAAGATGATTTTGTAAGCACTTGCATATTATAAACTCTTATTTCGAAGTTAGAATGTTTAATCCCAATATTTTATTTTAACTTTTCCATTTCTATCTACTTATTTCGAAATCAATAAGTTCTTTTTTTTTAAACATCTGAACATTTTCCCAATACACGCAAGCATTTTACACGCAAGATGAGTATTATGGTCAAAAGTCGAAAAGGTCAAAAATTGTTAAAAATAAATTGAATGGGATATTTCGATTCAGTATATGGCAAATATTTTACTATGGAAAAAATTCTATAACAGAAAGAAAAATGCCTATTTGTCTTTAAATTAGTTGTCATTGTATTTTTCTTAGTTTAGAACAAAATTATTTATTAGTTTCCTAAAATAAGTATTTTATTCTAAGTTTTTCTTTCATCATGGTATAAAAAATCATTAATTATTTATTTTAAAATTATTAAAACACATCTTCCTAACCTAATAGGGTATAAGTTAAAATCAATATGGATGAACTGTTATAATTTGCTAGATTTTTAAGATTTAAAACTTATATTGTTGCATGAAATATCCAGTTTACAAAGTAAATTCTTATTATTTTTTTGTCAACATTTATTTTCCTTCTATGTAAATTCCATTGTACTGTATTTCTGTTGTCTTATTGCAATATTCTTTATTCGCCAATATAGTTATTATTATATGTTGTTTAGATTACTCTTTATTAGGGATTAATATAACGTTTAATGTCATCTCGATAATATTATTAAAATAACTACTATTTGACACTTATTTATTATGTAAGTTTTGAGTATTATTTTGATGTGTTATTTTAAGGGAGGAATTGAACTTAATATAAATGCAATAAGAAGATATTTAAGTTCAAAGCAAGTCAATAAAGTTATATATATATATATATATATATATTTATATATATATATTTGCTTTATAAAATTTATCAAAGCTTGTGACTGAAAAGTAAATATTATTAAATCATTTATTCTATAATTGTTATGGTACAAACGATTATAACTGAGTTAGAGCTAAAGTCTAATTTAGTTTAAATCATTTGTTTGATAACATTTATGAATCAGTTGGAAAAAAATATATAAATTGTTGAATTACTTGTCATTAATCAATTCAGGGGATTTGCAAAGATAGTTTTGCCCTTTGAAATATATTTGCTACTGTGCAAGTAATAAAGACATAGATTCTTGTTTTCATTCTAGAAAAAATAATATTTGGATACTTTTTTTACTATAAGATGAACTGGATTCGCTGAGTTTTCTAGAAAAGAATTTATATGTGTGAACTTGCTGAAATAAGTATATGTGATTCATCATTTATTAATAATTATTTATCTCCTAAAATGAGTGCACAAAATTATTTATGTAATTAATTCAAAAATAACCACAGTACATTGTTAATCAAAATATTTCAGTTTAGAAGCAAATTTAAGGAATATTTTCACTGTCTCAAAATTCTTTGTTTATAGTCAAATGTCATTTTTATTCTATAAATATTTTAAAAATATCTAAATGTCTTATAAGAAGTGAAGAAGTGCTTTTGAGGATATGATGCTAATCAAAAACAGTTTCCAATTTCTAGATGGTAAGCAAACTTGACAATACTTCACTTTGAAGTGAATTCTAAATAAATTAACTTTATCCATTTAAAAGAGCCCCCTTTTCGAGAGAAATACAAATTTGACTTTTAAGTATGGTGATAGATTTGTATCTATGACAAAAAAGAGGTAAACAAGTTATTGAGCATATTATGTTTTAGTTACGGTTGAAGTTAATAATTTAGGCTAATTGTTTTTAAGTGCGTAAATAGCATGTTTAAAGCAAAATTAAATTTATAAATTTTTAATGCCCCTATTTTATTTTTATTCTATATTTGTAGAAAGTCAATTATTCTTTCGCATCTGTTTTAATTTTATTATCCGGTGTGACATATTATTTAATATAGCGTGATTGTTAGATTTGGCTATGAATATTTCATTTATAGTTCTTGCGTGTTCTCTGTCTAATAAATGATTGTTTTATTCAAGACTGAATTTTAAGGAAAGCACAAAACTATGATTATTTTTTTAACTTATTATACTTCAATTTTAGTAATTTTTATAATTTTATAAAGAAATTTATAAAATCGTAATTGAGTTCTGAAGGGATCCATAATATATATATTTCTGTATGTAAAATAGCAATTTTCATTTTAAGACGCAATTCTATTCTGTAACTGATTTTATTTTATTGAGTTATGACATCTATTTGGTATTGTTTAAAAGGGAATTTGCAATAAGTCTTGAATAAATGTAGCGATTGCATTAAATACACGAAATTTTTGATGCCGCAGTCTTTTTGTAACAAGTGCAAATTGCTTTCACAAATGCTTGAAAATGGATGTAGGAACCAGTTACTATCGCAGTTACAGAGTTTGCGTGATGAATTTGAGTTTATAGGCTCGAGCAATTCTATAAAATCAGCCATTAGCAGATAAAAACCTATATTTTTTCATAAATCTTGAATAATCAGTTGTTTATCATCATTTATATACTACCAAATAACAAAATTTCTGTTTGAAAAACCAATCTTTGAACAGCATGACATTTTTCACAAGAATTTTGTCGCAAATACTCCCTAATAACGAGATTCTAATAAAAAATATTCCGTGGCATGAGTAAGTAACATTGAAAAAAAAATATATATAAGAACATAATTCGAATTTCACACCGATAAAATCCCCCAGTTCTATTATTTTAAGATATTTAACGTAAATGTTTTAAATAGTTAGAATTTAAATTACGTGAATATTTAAATTTTACAAAAAGAATTTTATTTGTAAAATTAAAATTAAAAAAAAAACAGTTTAAATCCTTTAATTGTTTTTGGAGTGATAGAAAAAAAAAAACAATTTGCAAAATAATATAATAATATTTACGCTTTTAGAAAAAAGAACACATCGAATTTATCAATTTTTAATTTAAAAGAACCATTCTTCTGTTTCATTACTCATTTGTACTAGTAATTTAGAAATTCATTTATTGTTAAGTTCACATATAGGTTTTTAGTTTATCATCATAGTTAATGTATTCAACAAGTAGATCATCAAAATCTCTTTTTTAGACAAAGATTTATTTATTTATTTTTTTTATTTTTTGCGCGATAATAGCATCTAGATGGAATTATAATTTCCATCTGGATATATAATTTAATTTTCGATAGTATATTATTTCGGATATGTAATAAAACTATGTAAATAAGCACTATCACATATTCTAGTTATTGTGCGACTTGCCGCCCAACCTGTCTAGTTAGCGCACCTGACTACAGATGGGTGGGATCGGGGTTCGAATCCTGGCTCGGGCATGGATGTACTTTCTCTCTCTCTCTCTTTCTTGTCTTTGTCCTTTCTTTGTGTGTGAATGGTTGCCTACCCTATAAACGGGTACCTATGGCATGAGTGTACTGAGGAAGTCGGACTCCACACCAAATATGGTTCAGTTGGAAAAGTGGAGCAGCCCACCCCATATTGCCAGCCTGGCTGGCACACGACAACAACTGTGCGACTTAGAGCCAGCTGGAAATAACAGTAGAAGAAACAAACGATGTCTTATCAAAGAAAAATTCTTATTCAAAGCATGACTTCTATTGGAAATCACAACCATGACTGTTTTGTTAATTTAAGAATGTTTTAGTTTGTTTTAATTGCATCAAATATTTATAACTTGTTTTTTTTTTTCAAGTTTTCTGTGAGCAAGAGATTGAGAATTTAAAATACATTGTCAAATTTTAATTTAAATATCTGTAATATTAAGAGTATATTTGAAAAGTAAGCGAAAAATATTAAATGAAAAAATAGCATTTTAAAATAAATATCTTGTAATGCGAAACAAATATAGGTTAGCATGTTAACTTGTTTAGTTGGTCAGGAAAATTTTATTATAAAAAAGTATATAAATTTTGCTCTCTCCCATCATAAGACACAAATTATTTCGTATCACCTTTTCTTCATAGGTCTTTGACAAGATGTTAAAATCTTATAAAAATCATTACAGAAAGAATTAAATGTTAATTTTTGTCGATATCATAAGATACAATGGTGAAAGTACATCATATAATATTTGGTTAGTTAACATATGAAATTATTTACTAAAGATGAACATTGATAAAATTTTCTTCCCAACTGGTTTTAATCATCGTGAAAGAAAATTTCATGAATGTTTCCGCTTTGCTGTTTGATAAATTTAAGAGTAAGCATCAAATCGCAATCTAATGAGAAGAAAATCTCAGATTCTAAACATATTTTTATTTTAAAGTATTACAAAATACATTTCTAATTGGCTATTGATTATTGAGCCATTCAAAAATTGATATAATTTATTTCAAGCAATGAAAATTAAAAAAATAATAAAGAACATTTAAGAAAAAATTATAAGATTCAAGAAAACGAAAGCTCCTATTCATCAGAATCAGTAAAATATAATATCATTAAAAAATTAATAAAAATAATTTATTAGTTGAAAAACAGCCATAACTTAAAAAACTAAGTTGCAAATATAATGGAATAAAAAATACCATGGATATTTATTTTTATAGAATTATATATTTATTCTCCGTTTCTTATAGATATATTATTAAGACTTTTTCACTAACAAATATACTTTTATGTTACAAATACAGTCAAACACATGTCAGATGCAGTGTCTTTTAAGTAGGAATTTAAGTATTCCATAATTTAAAATTTCTCTCTGAGCCAGTACCTGTTGTCACAGAAGTAAGAAGATTAAATATTTATAGATATTGGCTACAATAAGTACTAGTAAATGTACCTATTGTACACATAACGAAATTCCTTCAAAAATTGTTGCTGAATTAGGCAATATCTTCTGTAGGAATGCAGTCCCTATTTTGGTTTACAAATGGAAGCATTTTTCAAAAACAGCAAAACATTTATATTATGTTCTCAGGAATCTATTTTGATATAATGTTTTATTCTTCTTGGTAAAAAATATTTATAAGTATCAGAAAAATAGTCATTTTTTTATATGTGGAGCGTGTCCATAATAATAGAATAAAAAATCATTTGGAAATACACAAGATTATGTCTTCTGCATAAGCTCTTTTAGATTAATTTATCACAAATATTAATAATATATCTTACATTCAACCAAATGTAAGATATATAAATTAATATTTGTGCATTTTCCCTCCACAACGAGAAAACTTATCGAATACTTGTCCTGCTTATTGGTAACACAACTAGGACATTTTCCTTAGGCTTAAAAAAATTTGAGTTACAGTTTGAATTTAATGATGATAAAATTGCAGTAGTTTACTGGAAAATAAATCTCTCTTTGTTTCTTCGTTTTTCTTCAAAACAAATTTAAATATGTTTTTATATTTGCTTTCTGTTATGAAAATTTTTAATCTAAATATTTCAATGTCGTGAAAAATCTTGGGCGGTATGTGCGTCCCTTTGCACGCATCTTTGTCAGGAATGAATCATGAGCGGAATTGTTTTCAAAGAGTTTTTATAATAGCAGTGAAAACCATCATGAATTAAGAGATGAAATATTTTCAGAAAACTTAACACTTAATTTAAGTTTTTTGAACTAATTAAAATGATGAATTACAAGCGGAATCATTATGAGCCATGAGAAATGAACAAGTTATGTGAAAAACACGTCATTAAACATTCCATCTTTCCCCAACCGGAAGAGTTGTGTCAGGAGTGTGTGTGGGTTAAATTTTTTTTTTTTTTTTTTTTGAATAATTATCGTATATTACACAATCTTTTCAATGTTGTTTCAATGGCATTTGAAATCAAAATGTTTATTGTTTATCGGAATTAGTTATCGTGGGTGAGGTTTCTAACCATAATGAAACCAACTTTCGCAAATGGCTGTTTTATATATTTCAATCTTATTATCTACGCTTCCTAGTAGTTTTTTCTTATCTACGGAAATAGATAAGGGCCTATTTTGATATAATTTTATCTATTCATCTCGTTTACACAAAAGAAAAATATTATTTAAAATAAAGGTTTTAATATCAAATACATAAATACTACTATCATACGTAAATATTACTACTTACATATTTTTATATAACATATATTTTTATTATTAAATTTTTTAATATTAATAATTTTTTATATTTATAAAATTATTTATATTATCATATAATATATAAAAATATATTTATAAAAATATTTAATTAAAAAAGCATCTTATAAGTACATAAAAATATTTGATGATAATAACGTATCTTTATTGTGTACAAACTTATATATATATAAGTTTGTACACAATAAAGATATGTTATATATATTATAAAGATATGTTATATATATTACATATCTATATATATATATAAATATATAAACTGAAAACTCACAAGATAATGTTTTCTATATAAGTTCCTTTATATTAACTAATCACAAATATTAATTTATATATCTTACATTCAACCATGTGTCAGATATATAAATTAATATTTGTCTATTTCCCCCAATACTGAAGAACCTCATTAAATATTTATCCTATTTATTGGTAGGATAATTAGGATTTTTTCCTTCTGTCAACTTGTGAATTTAATGATGATAAAATTACTAATATAAATTTCTAATAATAGAGAAATAAATCTCTGTTTCTTCGTTTTATTGATATTCATTATAATTAATGAAAAACCTGTTTTTATATAGGATCAATTTTCAATTACGTAGGAAAATTTAAAATGATAAAAATGATCTTCTCTAATATTTGCATTAGTATGTAATATATTTTTTTGTATTGATATGTAGATACTAAAATAAATTAAATGTGTGTTAATGCTTTCCTACCATTTCTCGTAGAATAATTATGACACGACATTTGTTCCTGTATGTCTAGTTCCCTAAATAAGATGTGTCCGGTTTTAAAATTTCTTAAAACTGTATAGAAAGAAATAAACATTTTTATTTTTTAATGTTGTATCCAAGATAAGATTTTTATGTTTATGCTGCTTGTGTTTAGAATATGATCACTATTTTTTAATTTCAAAACATCCCAGTTTAAATAGAAATACATTTTAAATAAATAAGAAATATTGAACTCTTCTCTAAATTGTAAATTTCCGAATTGTGTGCTGGATAATTGTTTAATACTTTTGTTTGATTTATAGATCGTAATGATGAAGCTATTAAAAATTTATCTCTGATAATTTTAGTCCTCTATGCATTATTATAAGTAAAATAATTTTTTCAAAATTTAATCTAGAATTTGGTAAGAAATTCTTGTAAAGAAATGAAAAAATGGATACAAATTTTTTAATTTGAAAATAAATGCTATTTACGATGTCATCTTATCAAATAAAAAATCAAGATTTGTTTAATTTATTATTGCAAACAAATAAATTTTATTGGATCCAATTTTCCAACAAATAAAATAAGTAAAAATTCGTAATCACATTTAAAAATGTTTTTAGTCAAATTTCTATTATTTTGCATTTACTTATATATTTATTTAATAAATAGATCCCTGGTGTCACATTTATTCAGATTCATATTTAAAATAATATTTATGCCTAGGTTTGCTTTCGGAATGAAAATTTTAAATCTTTTTTAAATAGTTGTTTTAAATAAATAGAAAAACATATCTTTAATATTATGTTTTAAAAATTAAAAAGCATCCAACATTTTAAATTAATGGAATAATTAATTTTTTAACATTTTTGTCAGATAGTGTCGATTAATTTTTCTGAAATGGTTATATTAATAATCCAGAAAAAATTCAGAGCCATTAAGGATTTTTAAAATAATTTAAAATTATGGTATATTTAGAATAATTCAATTAGATAATTTTATCACTTTTTTGCTCTTCAAATAGAAATATAGAAGAGATTTGCTTAATAAACTTATTAATTCCTTCGTTGTGAACAGAAAACAATAAAATAATAAATAATTTTGAATATGATTTAAGCATTTAGAATTTAAATAGATAATTAGCCACTAGATGTCGTTTTTTAACATATCATAAAAACTTTTTAAGCTTTTAACGAAACTTGTATTAGAAATATTTTTTTTATCCATATTTACTCTTTTGATCCTCAAAAGACACAAACTGATGACATTAAAATTTTTTTGAAGTAAAGAATAATGTGATAAACATAACGTTACGGAACTTTCTATTATTTTTAGAAGAATAGAGACATATTTTTATTTATAAAGCAATACACTTCCAATTTCAAACTTTACATAAACAAAATAAATAAATAAATAAATAAATAATAAAATAATTTCAAGTGTTACATAAGAAAATATTTTGATTATTTTTTTTAACCCTCTTTCCGCTTGTAAGCGAAAATAAGCAAATGAGGGAGAATTCCATTTTATATTAGATTTCTGTCTATTTTTTTTTTCCAACTTTTTCTGATTACTTCAATGAAAAGTTTAAATCAGTTTAAAAAACCATGTAATTATTTTTTTATTATAAATGAAAATTGTAGTGCATTTATTTTCTATGTACGCCTAATTTTTAAATAAATATTAAAAAAAAAATTAAATTTTAAAATATTATATAACATATGTAATATTATATAATATTACATATGTTAAATATAGTATTACATGTGTTAAAAAATTCTTTTTTCCTTTCTTCACTTAGTGTTTAGGCTTATATTGAGCTTCTTATTTCGTACATCTTAAAGCAAGGTTTACGAAATAAGAAGCTCAATAAGCTACTAAGATTTCCCATTCCCGTTGTAGGTAGAATAAACAAATAGTGTTCTCCCCCTCTCCTAAGATGTTTATATAATACTTAAACATCCCTTAATTACGGCTAAAATCTTTTGTAATTCCTTATTTCTTATGTATAGTTCAGAGATTTAATAAAAATTAAAATAAGAGCAAAAATTATTAGATATCATTTCATTTATGCAATAGAAATTCAAAGCTGTTATGTTTCCTGTTAATTCTCAAATTTAAAATATAGTAATATTAATTTGCGCGAATCCTGAATTAGGATTAAATTTATTCCTTCACATTTTTTTAAATGCAGAATTTTATTTATTCTGCAATTTTTCTTTCCTTTTAAATAGCAAAGATTCATACGAATTCGAACAATTTTAAATTTGATGAGTAATAGTTCAATAACGGAAATATTAAATTCAAAATATATTGCCAATATGAAAAGCAGAAACAATGTTGTCTTAAATTAATTTCACACAAAATTGAATGTTTTCAAAATTAGGAGAATAAAAATGTGAATATTTTTTCCTATTAATATTTAAATATCACTGTAGAGGAAATATTGTTGCACAATAAAAAATTATTCTGTAAAATATGATAAGTAATAAATGTATTTTTGAAATAAAAACATCTGCGTGTATGATGTTTTCTAATAAATGATAGTTAAAATAATTCTTTTTGAAAAAGAAATTTAGGAATATATTGAATTATTTTCTATTCATTTATCTGGTTAATATCAGCCACATAAATACAAACGAAAAGTTTAAATAAAATAAAGAACATGAATGTAAAAGAAAGGTTTTACATTCATGATACTCAATATTTTCACATAATTTCATTTACTTTAATATCAATAAACACTGAAACGATAATTTTGAGTAGAACCCATTAACATTGAATAAAATGATTCTTCATTCATTTTAATTCACGAGAGAATAATAACTAAGGCAGATATTAGCTCAAATGGCCTTTAAGAAGCTAGTTAAAAATTAATGATTAGTAATTGGCTAATGGCATAACCAAACAAAACATTTCTCTGAGAACACCTGGCTACTTCGGATGTTTTGCAAAAAGTTAGAAATAAAATTTTCCTCATTATATTAAAATGTTTATTATTGAAATGAAAGTTTAGCCATAAAATTTTTTATTTTTATTAGGGGTCATTCAAATATTACATGTGTATATTTTTGATTATTTTTTGTTCCTCTCCTATTTTTGTAAGCAAATACTTGACAATACCAATATAATTATGTAAGATTTTTGTTTACTTCTTCCTCAACTTTTTCTAATTGCATTAACAAAAAGAGTAAAATTAATTTATGAATAATACAATTTTTAAAAAATTAAGAATATAGTTATGGTGCATTTATACTTTTATAAAAGAACAGAATGATTCCTGCAGAGATATTTTTAATTTTTTACACAGCGTTTCTGAGAAACATTACCCTATTAGTTAAACTTTCATGTTATTTAATTAATAATATTTAAATGTTTTTTGTCACAGTAATTTTTTTAGTGAGCTTCATGTAATCAAGATATTATTCTTACTCATTTATTCGAAACGAGCTTCATCTTCATTTGAAATTATCAAAAGTATTTTGATCTTCCTTACAACATTTCAAGTAAGTTTAATTTGTTTGTCACTCAATGTAAATAATTTTCACATGAAAGCTAATTTGATTGGGAATATTGTTTAAAATGGATTTTGAATCGCATTACCAGTTCTCAAAGTGGGAATAGAACTCACAAACTGAAGCCTAAAAAGTTGCCTTTTCAGCTATAAGCTCACCATCAAATGATAAATATTTGTGAAATAAATGTTATTGTAATTATCAATTGATGGTATATTTCAGAAACCAACTTTTCTAGTTTATTCGTATTATACCTAAAATATCCTTTATCTTTTTAACTTAACAACAAATTAAAAGTATACTCTTATTATCCACCATACCTAATATCAAGGAAAGTGCTTAGCTACCATTTGTTACAATTCAAAATATAATAAGAAAAAAATGCAATATAAAGAAATATTCGATTTTGTAAGAAAATTTAATAAATTTTTGATGTACACTAAATATTATGAGTATTGACAGTATGTGCATTATTCTGAATCTCAAACGAAAAAAATCATATTCCAGATGCAATAGATATTTAAATAAATCACAAATCATGTTTATAAAGTATTGAAAAGCCAAACTCACGTTCAGTTAGTTTGGAATTATTATTTTTGTGAAAAAGTGGAAATGCGTAAAGTAATTTAAGTACGGTCCCTTTCATTTTCCCCTTCGTTTAAATTATTTCTATGATTATCTTGGTCATGAAAATTCCTTAATTTATCTCATACACCTGTGAGTTCTTTATTTAGAATGCCTGATCACTATCTTGTTGAAAAATACGTCTCCAGAGCTCTTGGAGAAAGAAAAACAAATAACCATAGAATATTCTGAGCACATTATTCAGTTATAGTCTCCTTAGAATCATTGTTAGAAGAGATTAAAACAAATGTCACTCTATATCAATATTTTAAAAACAATGCATCACATCAATGAAAACAGGATTGAAGAATGGACTGCCCAGTCTCCTATTAAAAACAGTCTATAATCAAAAGTTGCATACAATTTCAATGAAATTCAAAATAAAACTGTTATAAATCCAGATTTAGCTAAAAACTCAATGATAAGTGAGGTCTTGTCCAAAGATCCTGAAATCAAAGTTTCAGTCTTGCCTTTCACAAATCACAATTACCTAATTGAATATTGTCATGGAAGACTCTCATTTGTTTTGATATCATTGATATGTTTAATTTTGATTTTCAATCACTATTTGTAATGATTCTTGGAAAATGCAGTCAGGATATGATCAACGCATCCTGTTGATATTTTAATTGCCTTTTCAGAAAACTATTACCAACAAGGAATGCTTAGTCTCTCTCAAAAAACAGTCAATGGAGTACTTTCGTCAAGTTAAGATAATTCTATGACCAATATGATCTCCAGATTTAACTATTATCTCGCATTTAATGCATACTAAATCGCACATCTGACATGTTTGGCTGATCTAAATGCCTATTTGCTATTGAAACGGTCATTAATGTCGCAGATTTCATTTGAAACAATATTTCATCATTACAGCTCGAATCGTTTCCTATACTTAAATTTAATGAGAGTAACGAAATTCTGGGAATCACAACTTCATTTAAGAATGTTCGATAAAACGTGCGGGAATGTAAAAACAAGAGGGAATTTAAAATGTTGTAAATATTTTTCTTCTACCTCAACGGATAGGTGACAATTTTAAAAGGAGAACAAAATCGAACGTTTCCATTTTGAAGAGGAAGAATTCTGGAGAGGACAGTTACATCGCTCAAATTGATAACATTACTGAAAAAGCAACTGTGTACAGGGTCTTAAATCCCCAATAATTTTTATGTAAAATTTTTATCACTTATTTATAACAATAACAGATATGAATGTTCTCTCAGTTCTCATAATTTTTTCTTGACATTGCAATTTACATACCTAAGTATGTAAAATATTTCAAACATTTAAAAAAAAAAATTGTGAATCTGAAATTTACACCAGTCAAAAATATTTTTCTTTCGATGCGTATATTAATTTTACATTTGTCACATTATTTTTGTTTGTATGCGTGATTGGCATATTATTTAACATAAATTAATGTTGTTATAGTGTGCTTGATAATAAGATTATTAAGCAAATAAAACTTTTCATATTGTTGTGAATGTCTCTCATTCACATTTTGAATAATTAACAAGAATATATTTACCGAATTCCTTTCATAAATTTTCTCTGATCTTGATGCAGATTACTTATTTGTGCAATTTAAATCTGTAAAGAAATAAAAGAGATTAACTTGAAATCAATGATTACTTATTCAATCAGAAATAAATTTTTTTATAAATTTTATAAATCTAAACCTCAATCAAACAATTTTAATAAGTTTAAACCAAAACATTATAAATATGTGAAAGTTGCGTGAACCTGAACAACTTGAAAATTATAGCTCATAAAATATTTATTAAATACCTCAGGCAAAATAATCATTTATAAATAATAAATTTAATATCAATGAATGAGTAGCTTAATATCATCATCCAATATTAATTAAATCCTCATTCTGACATAAAAGTTCCTCTTTCTACTTTTATTTTTCCACATCAAATATATATAATAGTTAATATCAATCTCTAATATATATTAATATAAATCAATCCCTTGAAGTAATATATATCTATCCACTATAAGTAATATATCAATATGCATCAATCAACTAAAGGTTTTTTACAAAGTTTATCATCCTAGGTAATGTAATAAGTAAAGCTAACTATAGGTAAGTTAAAATAATAATGTGTATTAATAAAGGCAATGCAAAATGAAAGAAAATCAAAAACTACTTTAATTTTTTACAGAAAAAAACTGAATTTTAAAAATTTATTTTCAGGTGATCATATATATATTTAAAGAGCTATTTTTACACTTTTGTGTGTTGAAAGTAATTCATAATAACTGAATTTATAAAATTAAATTCTGGGAGAAAAGTTGAATGGTGATTGAAAAAATATTACATTAAAATGCAAAATCTCATTCACCACTCATAACAAATTTCAGTATTTTTATATCAAAAATAAACAATTTCATTCCGTTTTGAAACAGCAGAAATTTTTATCAAAATACTTTATTAAATCTTCAAAGTATTTTTAAAATTCGATATTGTAACTAATAAACTATGGGAATCTATACTGGATCAAAATTTATTAATTCTGTACTAAATTAAAATTAATTTCTAAGTTAATTAATTAGTTCTAAGTTATTAAGGGAATCTATACTGGATCAAAATTAATTTCTAAGATTTTTCTCCTTATTTTACTTGCCACTCTAAATTGGATACAAAAAAATTAATTAATGTTATTTTCTTTTAAATATTTCCTTTAGATAATCATTAAAAAATCAAATAACAAAACATCAATTAAAATTAGTTTTGAAAGGAAAAGGTTTAAAATTATTTTCTATGTATATACAGACACTGACTGTCAAGACGAAAATTGCATCAACTGAGAATAATAATCATATGCATATGGCTCTTTCTATTATATAAAAGTAGATTCCAAAATTACCTTTTTGAATTTTAACTCCAAAAAAGCAATTTGCTTACTTCTTCGAAAAGGTTTTATCAAAAGAACGTTGCCTCATAAAAGTTTCGAGTATGACGGAAATTGAACTTGCAGCTGAAAACAAATGAAGTGTGCAGCTGAAAAGCTTTTTGATTGTTGAATACCTCAAGGAGCACGACCTTTTGTAGAATGTCATAAGCATAATGAATAAACAATAACGAGTAATAAAAAGGCTTATAACTGTATTATGAGTAAAAATATTTTCCGCTACTTTTTCTAGATATATTAGCAGAGATTATTCGATTAAATTGATTTCAATGTCATGGTATAAAGGGTTCATTGCTTAACAAATATAGACATGAATTTTTATGAATAAAGATTTTTCTTTTGTGTAAGAAGCTTATATTCAAGGAATTGAAGTATGTGAAAGTTTATGATATATATGCTATGCATAAGTGTGCTAAAACAGTTTTGAAGAGTTTTCTTTTGTTTGACAACTAGAGGTCTAATAGAAGGTTTTGATGATCAATTATAGAAATATCTGAATGTTATTTACATTTTATGTATTTCATTCTAAATGAAATAAAATCAATATGGCTGTAAATGCTTATATTCTGGCAGAAAATGTTTGCTTTTATAGTGCACAAAATTTACAAGCTCTTTTAGACCAGTGTCTTAATAGTACATATTTCGATAGTATTGTTATGTACCACTAATAATAGTGTGATGTACTTGATTAACTCGCAAAAAAAATTGAATGAAATTGGGATTTATTATATATTCTTACAAAGACTTGAAATATGTACGTGGAAACAAATCACGTCGATTTTCGCAAATATTGGTTTTGTATAGATAAATACACACTAAAAAAAAAAATTTAAATTTTACGAAATTGCGTGACAGTCATGCATGGGCATAAGATGTACAGGTGTATCAAACTACAATAACCATGAAAAGTGCAAAAAATTTACGGGAGCTTTAGTTTTATGAAAAGATCATAAAAACATAATTCCAAAGCAACAATTTAATTGCATGTAAATGACACAAATGTTTATTATTAGTAAATTAAACAATATGGCGCGAGATCCTGGCGTATAGAAACGGGCGGGGTTACGTTGAGATCACCCATAATATTTTCAATCTAACTTTAAGTTTAGACAGGCGATAGTTGAACATGAAGTCTAGAAAGCTATTCAACGATATTGGGAGACATACAGAGCCATCTCTTAAGCATGTATATCAACTACTCCGTGAGATTCGGAACAGGCTGGTTCAAAGTTACATTATTTCAAAATTTTAAAACTTAAAAACAAAATTTAAAGAATTTGATTATTTGTGAAAGAAACGTTTAATCTTCTTAATAAATTATTTAATATGGAAATTTCTTTAATGAATATAGTATCCAATGATAAACAACATCAAATTATTCGCAGGCAGTAGAAGCAATTAACTGAACAAGGTGCAAAGAAATATAGATTCGATTACATGTAAATGACACACATGTAAAAATAAAAATTCACTGGTGGAATGAAACTGATTTAATTAGATTTTAAGAATTTTTTTTGCCAAATCAACGGTTAATAACTCTTAAAGAATTCATTTCTATATACGTGTACATTTACATGTTAGTATTACATTTACATGTTAGCTTTACATTTACATGTTAGCTTTACATTTACATGTGTACATGTAAGCAATCATTTACAGCCTTAAAATAAATTATTTATGCATGAAAATTAATACTGGATTTTACTCCTCAAATAAATTTTGATAATAATAACTGAAAACAATAGTTTTCATGAAAATATTTTACAGAGAACCAAAATCAGTTTATACATATTTAAAGGAATATCAGTAAGAACAATTTTTAAAACGCGGCAGCTTACCTTAAAATGCAGCTTTCTTATAATATGTTCTAACTAAATTTAACTTCAATCATCTGGCGTCAGTCAGTAATTGAATTGGTCATATCCTCCCTCCAAATAAGTAATAAGCTGCGTAAATAAACGTCCAATTACGAAACTAAGCAAACTCAGACGTTAATAAACGTCTGCATGTAGAAATTCATGAAAACTTGTAATTGTATATGATGATAAAATACTTGAAATTATTTTCTGAATGAGTTACTCTCTAAACTTGTATTTAATTCAAATATTATTCTGATAAGAAATATTAATTACGAGGAAATAAAAACCAAATAATATCAAGGATCAAAGCAAGAATGTATTATCATTTTTTACAGTTAAATTATGTGATTGCTAAATAATGTTTTCCCATATCGTTTCATTGTGACATAAATACTATACATAGACGTTTTATGATAGTAGTATGACCACAATATTTGTATTAGAAGGTCTTAGGTTCGATTCTAGTTGTGCTGAATAGCAAAAAATGGATATTGCTTTTCTACAACCATATTTATCAGAGTAGGTACTTGAGAGTTTTCAGTGTTTAACTCCCTTGTAACATGGAAGAGAGAAAAGAAGAATGTGGCCACACTATTTCTGTAAAACTCTTCAGGAAGGTAAAGCTCTGTAGCCTTTATAGAGTCTCATAATAACTTTCAATCTTTAAAAGATGTAATAGGAGATGTCAAAGCAAATGCTGTGATAATAAATGTATTTCACTAATTATTTTATAACAGTAACTAAATCTCGAATAGAGGCCGCGGTGGCCTGGTTGGTTAGGGCGACGCTCTTGTTACCCAAAGGTGGTGAGTGCGAATCCCGGCTTAGCCGAAGATCCGTCGTGTTCACTAATGGCGACTGGGGCACGTAAAATCTGTCGGGTCGCAATGTCCTCCATGTTCCCATTACAAATTAATACCTTTGGGGGTGGTTAGAGCCAGGCTTTGGGTTTTCACTGGTTTCAATCTCTAAATTGGAAAATTTAGATGGTGCTGCCATCTCTGAGCCAAAAGTCGTACTTCCACCTTCGTTTGAGGGTGCTCTATTGAAAAACGGAAGACGCTCTCTCTGACTTCATTCGCCTAGTCTCTGACGGTCGAGCTTTACCAAGTGTCATCAAAAACAAATCTCGAATTATTTTCGAAAACAGTTTACATTTTTTTAACTCAACTTCTATAGGATTTATCAGCAATACTACTACTACTTAGGAAAAAAAACTTAAAGGAAAAAATTTTAATATTTTTTTTTTTTTAAACCCTTAGTATTTTTTTTTTTTCTTTTTTTTTTTTTTTTTACCGTTACAACTCATTAGTCTTCAAAAGTTTTTCGCGCCAAATATAACAAATAAAATATTTTTGTTTCATGCGTAGAACTGTTCAGCACAAATTAGATAACGCCAGTAAAACAATCATTGTTTTTAAAGCATACAATACATTCTATTTATATAAAAAAAAAAAGAACAAGGTGTCAGGAAATGATATGAAGAGTTTTGATTTTTTTCTTCCGCAAAGAGAAAACAATTCTTCCGCTAAGTTTCTATCCTCACTTTTATCACAGAAATATTTCGGATAGTAATATTTTATTTATCTTTACTAAATCCCAAGGTCGCCGCGAAAATGTTAAAATAGTTAATTAACTTTTCACGGGGACCTGTTATAGAAGTTTTATTTTAAACCACGAGGGAATAATAGTTATGATTCACATGAGAATAAGTTTCTCTATAATAAAAATACATTAAAATCTCATTATTAACTTTATCTCATTTTATAGCAGTATAAAATTCATTATTATAAAAACATATTGTTATTACTATTAATTTTTTTAGGAATTTATATTTTATTTATAAAATAATTTAATTGTTATTTACTACTGCTTTAAATTAATCATTTGCAATGGCATTTGCAATTGCAATTTACAAAATCATTTGCAATTGCATTTAATTAAATTAAATTACTATTTAATTTACCACTGCATGATGAGGCATGCTTTGAAAATAATTATACACCTAAGTCTGTTTTTACACGGTCTTTTTGTACACGGTTTTGATATAACACGGTTTGAAAATTGAATATTTTTAATTTTTTTACACGATTTTATTCCATTTAGCACGATTTGAAATTTTATGTACTTAAATTTTTTTTGTCAAATTTAATTTTTGCGAAGTATGTTCATATCACAAAAAAGTATTTATTAAAGAAAAAAGTCTGAAACCATCGATAGTATCGATAGTTTGCGAACACTAGCTTAAAGATTTAAGTGAATTCCCCTTTAGCGCGTACAAACAAGTAGGGGAATTCCCTTTATGTGCATACAATAAAATTTACTGGTCAGAGCAATTGAAACGTGTTAACATTTTGTGAACTGTCAATGCAATAAGACGTGTTTGGTAAAGAAATTTTTTGCAGGCAAATTTGATTTTCCATTAAATTTAATTTTAACGCATTAAGATAAAAGGTAAGCCAAAAAATATTTTGTATTTATTCAGTTATTTATGTTTTTTAATTTTGTTAAATAATTTATGTATCCCTAAAAGGAAATGTCAGATATAAAACTACTTTATGATTATCACTTATTCTATTTTATTTTATTTTTTACCTTAAAAATTGAATAACCTATTCTTTTCGTTCACAACATAGTTTTTTAGTTCCTGAACTTGCCATATTAATTTATATTACTTTTAAGATTAGAGTGCATATCTTTTTTATCATTAATTACTATGCTTGTGAAAATAAGCATTATATATTTGATTTAATAAAATAAACATGAATTCTTGTTCTTAAAAATTCTTGTTTTTCACTAATTTTAATAGGTTTTAGAGATTAGGAACAAATCACCCATTTTTGTATAAGATCAATGTGTTTTTTTACACGTTTTTTTTTTTACACGGCTTCTTCTGGAACCAATCTACCGTGTAAAAACAGACTTAGGTGTATAAATAAAATGTTGGTAGATAAACTTGAGGATTGACATTCTTGAGATTTAAATATTTTTAGAAATTTTTTTTTTTAATTCTACTTATTGTTATTGAGTGTTGCTGGTACATAAACTTGAGGACATTCTTGAGATTTAAATACTTTTAGAAAAATTTTTTTTTAAATATTCTACTTTATTGTTATTGAGAAAATGATACCAAGTTAAAACTTCAGATTTTTTTTTCTCCAATTGTTGATAAAATAAAATACTAACAAAATTTATTTCTTTAATGAGCACATTATTTTTTATATAGGCAAATAAATTAATGAAGTTAACTAAACAAGTTTTGGAAAAACATCACGATTTCTATTTCGAATATTTTAGCTTAAATTTAAGCAGAAATCATTACTTAAAAGGCGACTTATTTAATCTGAAAAACACACAATTTATATAAAGAAAAACATGAAGCTGACTTTATGAAAAAAGAAATTCTACTAATAATACACAATTTTCTGTTATATAATTGAAATTTAATTTTTTTAAACAATCAAGAACACTTTAAGAAAAGATGTCAATAAAATTTTTTTCAATGTGATATACTTTGGGAATGGTGTCTTAAAATTGATAAAGATTCTTCACTATATATATTTGATTATAAAACAAGGCAGTTTTTTTTACCAATTTTATTGTATTAATAAAATTAACCATATTTATAATAACATTAAATAAGTATTAATCGTGATAGCAATTTTGTTTCCATATTTACTAAGTCCTAACTATATGAAATTTTTTGCAATGATAATCAATTTATGCTGTATGTACGTCTAACAAACTTCTAGCTAATAAAAGGTGTTAATATAAACATGTTTTTCAAAATAAAATGTTTAAATCTAATAATATAATCTAATTTTACGTAATAAAAATATAATTTTTCGATAATATTGGTTTTGCACAGAGTTCAGTACTTTGCTTTTATTTCCTAGCGTAATTTGATTTTTTCGATAATGAAAACAAGCTATTATAATGAGAATCATCATATTGCAATAGTATTCTTCAATACCATAATGAAAAATGAATAATTTTTTAGATGGATATCTAATGATATATTTACACTTACAACTATGCTAGACAAAGGAAAATAACAGCTGCAGTACCAGCTGAAAAGGATTTGGTTTCCGATCATTAAACAAATTAATCAATCAATTCCATTTGGAGCTACATCTGCAATTAGGGATGAGGTTCCATAATATTCATCATAATACTTTGCAATTCCATCTGGTTCTGAGAGTAAACATTTCACTTTTTGATAATTTTTAATATTTTCGTCGAAATATTCTAAGGGAATAACTAGGACTAATGACCGCCAATTTATAGAACAAATTGGAAGATTACTTTTTAATTATCTTTCAATTTTACTCCAATTCACTTACTTTCACTTTTCATTTTGTTTTTAATTTATTTTCATTGATACTCCTCTGGTCAACAGCCAAATTTATGTTTTCTAGAATATGTTGTTTTCCAGAAATATGTTTTCCAGAAACATCATATTCAATAAATGAATAAAATAAGAAATAAGATAATGATGGAATTATCTTAAAGAGATTTAGTAGCTTGGTTTGTTTTGAATAATGTTATACTTTTCTGAGAAATTAGCCAGAAAAAATGGAATGTGTAAATATTGTTGACAAAAATTTTCTACGGAAATTTTCCATGTTTTAATCTTTTGTCTAATACACTTATCCACTGTTCTCAGTGAAACTAATGTTATTTTCAAACTACATATGTTCAAGCACATTCATGTTTGGAGACTGCAGTAACAATTCATTTCTTTTAATGAAATCAAATATTCAATTATGTTTTAATGTAATGTAACAGAGGGAGACTTCGAGTATATCTGAATCTTCCTCTGTAACAAAATAAAATTACTGGTCAATATACCTTTTAAAAGTTCTTTCTTTGCATACCAGTTATAATTTTGCATATTCTTTACTAGAATCACAAAGTACACAACTTAACATTTTTTGATCTCATCCATATAAAGGCAAATAACTCTTATTCTTGTGTTTCGACAACACGTTGTGGAGAATATGATTCTATTTCAATGCTTCTTTTAAATTTTCTCTCTAATTTTGTAATACTATTCGATCAAAAATATTAATTTCACCAGATTAAAAAAGAATTTTTTTTGTCAATATTCATCAGTTTCAGCGATTTTTTTTCACTTGTAATATTTTTGTTATAATTTTGTAAATAATTTCTTTTGAATCATTCTATCAAACTCTTTAAAATGAAGCAGATTTCAATATGCTTGCTTAAGAACATCAATATACAACCCTTTTTCATATTTCTCGTTCAATATTTATGCTGAGATTCAGATTATGTGTATTAATCTTTTAAAAAGCGTATTAATCCTCTCAATGTTCAGAAAAATAATGAACCATTCTAAATATTTCTACCATAATTTTAAATTTGTAAACATTAATATCATAATTTTTAAGACCTTTTTAAAACCAAATCCTTCCTATAGCTTTTCTTGTTAAACATAAGCTCTTTTTTCGGTGATTTTAAGCAACTGTACAAATTTTACGTCTCCATAAATATATAAATAATAAATTTAAACTGCTGTTAGAGCTTTTAAAAATCAAAAACAGAAATTAATTTAACTTACTGGAGGAATTATTTTCTTTTGAATCACATTCTAAGAAATTTCCTAAAATAATTAGAAGAATGCTTAATTTAAAAATTAATCTTGTTTAAGAGAATAGGTTATTAATAAAAATTTTATTGCATTCAAGTAGCTGGTTATTAAAAAAGAAAAAATTTAATGGGAAATCTTAGGATTTAATTATTATTATTATTATTATTATTTATTTACATTTTTTTAATATTGTGCCATCTGCACTTTGATGAAAATATTAATTTTCCTGAATCAATTAATTAAAATAATTAAATAATAATGTCCACAAGCTAGATATTGAGACGATGGAAATTTTTGATTGCATTCTTCATATCATGAATTAAGACTATGTTGTTCACTCAACAGCTTCACATTGCAGGAGCTGATGTGGCACGAATATATTAAAAGTACACAAAACAAAATGAAATTGCACGCAAAACAATTATAGCTTTGTTTTTATTATGATGAATGAAAACATATAATTTTAAGAAATAATAATCAGTTATGCTAAATTACACTCTGTTCTTAAGAAATACAAGTCTCATAAAGAATTGAGCCACACCTTAAAAATCTATCGTTTAAATATAGTTCAGTGAATTATATAATTGTGAAATGTACAGCACAACTGTGCATTGTACAGGTATGAAATGTCTGTAAGAATTAAGACGAAGGTATAATTCAAAATAGCCTAGTGCCAAGGTCGAGATGCTTTTATCCTTTACTGAAAATCACATTCTTTGCACAACTACATGTAATGAAAAGTGTTTAGTTCCTATGTTTCTTATCTATTCATATATTTGAACACTAAGCACATAATAATTTGGGTAATTATTTCCATTTTTTTCTGCATATATATATATATATATATATATATATTACAACAGATTAAAAATACAAGGAAAACAAAATAATTTTTCTATTAAGATTAAAATTTTAAAAACTTTATATTAGTCCAAAGTAAAAATATGAAATTCACATACTAATATGAACAATAAAAGGCTAAATTTAGGTAGATCGAAAGATTCGGATTAGTCATATTTCTCTCATTGGCATATTGCATAAGTCATATTTGTCTTACACAAAATTTTAAATGACAAATTTAGTTTTCTATAAATAATTTTTTTTAATTCTTTTATTTATATTCTGGAAATTCTTTGTTTGTAAACAGTAATAGTAAAACATCATTTTACCATCAAAGTTGATATACTTTGAATAAAAAAAAAAATGAAAGTAAAAAATTATGATTTTGGTGGAGCGTAGATGTGTTTGATGTAGAAGAATATAAAAAGAGAAAAATAATTTTAAAACAAATTAAAAACAAATAATTAAATTTAAAACAATCAAGTAAATTAAATCCTTAAATTTAATATGGAATGTACTTGCTATGAATTCTGAAATCTCTCCGTTAAATTGAAAGAGAGTTTCCCTAAATTTATAATCTTAAAATAATGAGATGTCATTTAAATCCGAAATTTCTAATATCTATGTATTTTGGCAATTGCATAAATCAAACAGCAGATGCATGATCGAAATTTTAGAGAACTTTAGCATCATTCACAATTCAGCAGAAAAGATTCGCTGATTCACACTTCCATATGATTAATTTTAGCTTTACTTCGAACTAAGTGGCGCAGCTTGTCCTTACTTGGACCTTGCGCCATTAAAGCTAACCAACCAACTATCGTACCAAGTTACTGATTAAAATCTTTCCGGAAGTTGATTGTTCGATACTCAAGCACAGCCTAGAAGCTGTCAGAATGATTTTTTAAACACATGGTCTCTTCTTGCTTCCTGTATTCTACTCAAGTTTCTCTCCAAAGTTAGTTTTTGAAAAGAATAAAGGAGAAATTAATTAATGTAACTTATAAAAATTCTTCAAAAGTTGAGTACTTTGATGGAAATTCCTTGAAAAGAACTAAGCCCCTGTGTCAAACTTCTTATCTGTCCTCTTGAGGATGGAAGTAAAGCATCAGATTACACTTCCGCCTAAACAAAGCAAAAATTATCCTTTTAGAACTTTCACGGTGGCAGCTGATACATTGACAGCGGCAGACTGAATGTTTATTTACAACAGAGATTATATATATATTCAAATACAGAATATGATCTTGCAAATAAGTTGCCGTTACAAGAAAAAGGGCAGATGCTTATAAAAAAAAAGTTGCTTGTTTTAAATGTCTAGTTACTAAACATTTTTCTAAATGTTGTAAAGCTAAAATAAACTTCGATCAATGTGGAAAGAACATTTAACGGTTAAGTATTCTGATGATGTGAACTTTTTTAGTTATGAAGATTATATGAAGATAATAATTGCATCTTTTCTGATAATTTAAATATAAAGAGTTTTAATTTTATGAAAATCATATTTAATTTACAATTTTAAGTTTAGTAAAACTTTGTAAAACTTAGGAAAAATGGAGATTTGTTTGAATTATTGATATCAATCAATAAATTCTTATACCTTTCAATATGAGATTGATGTTTTGAGATATAAAATTGTTGAAAGAAAAATATTTACACACAGTTTATTGGAAGAAATTAAAAATGTAAAAAAATTATAAATAACATTTGATTGACTTAAGTATTTTAATTGTACTTATATAATGAAACGGATTAAAGTAAAATATGTTCTGATGTTGCTAGATTGATTAACTTAAGTATTTTAATTGTACTTATATAATTAAACGGATTAAAGTAAAATATGTTCTGATGTTGCTAGATTGATTATGGATCTTTTATGGGAAAAAATAAATAAATAAAATTCAAGCAGAATTACTTGACTCATACATAAAATACAATTTTTTTATATGACAATCCTCCTACAACGTTCATATATGAGAAAATATTGCAGTAAAAAATTTTTTAGTAAAAATAAAACTTCTTTCAGTAAGTACAAAATTGGGATTTTCTTTAATAGATAAATAGAAAAAAATTGGATCTAATGATAACAGTGATACTTTTAAAAACATCTTATTTATAATATCTAGACATACATTTCTTTAGATTACTCATCTCACATAATAAGTGATAGAAAAAGTAGTCGAATAAAATCGTATATGGTTTTAAAAAGGGTGTTAGAATTATTAAGTTTTACTTTTTGACAGAAAGGAAATGCATCTAACAATAATTTAATGTCGGAAAAAATTATAAAAAAACAACTCTTTTCTTCCAAACCCAAACTCTTTCCAATATTCAACTCAAAGATTATGAACGATTAATGGTTTTTTTTTAATTATTTAGAGCCTTATCAAGAATTCGTATCGATAATATTAACTCTATATTCCAGTTAAAAAAGTAAATTATGCCATTAACATCAGACCTGTATTTGATGCTTTGGCAAAAATAAAATATTCTTATGAACTCTAAATGACATTTTAAAAAAAGATATTTATTAGTAGTTACATGAAATATAAACCGATTTCATCTTAGGTCTTATGGAGACAGAGAATAACAGTATCTCAACAAATAAATGTTAATTTAAAAAATATAGATTTTTCCCCATTTTTTATATATATCAGGGCCAGGGATTTAAAAGATCTTAAACAAATTAATATCACTCCAACAGGGATATTTTGTATTTAGTTGCCTTATATAATCCTTTTATTCTTGCTGTGATTTTGACGAATCATTTTGATTTCGCCAAAATAACAGCGAGAAGAAAAGGTTAAAAAAATAAAGAAAGAAGAAAAAAAAAAATTGGCGAATCATTTGTGAAGTGCCCTGAATTACGCATGCAATTGCCTCAAAGTTCAGATACAAATTTTCAATGTCTTAAGCTAAAACTGTTGATTTTAGAATGTCTTCTAATTTATCATGCGTTTGTAATGGGTAAATCATTAATATTATTAAATATAATCTTAATATAACCAACAGAGTTTTATGTATAGATTATAATAATTTCTTTGATCCATTTTTAAAGATTCAATGATGCTTACTTTATCCAAGGGACTCAAATTGTTTTAAATCGAGTTTTCTTAATACAGTTCCTGAATGCTCACGAAATCTTGTAGGGAATTTTGACATCAGTTTAAATCCAGTCGAACAAGTTATATCTTCTGTGAAGAATTTGAAAGAAGTTATTTCATCAGCCTTATTTAATCAGAAAAAATGACATAACAATGTTCTTAAGTTAAATACAATAAAACTAAGTAAATTTTATTGCTAATTCCCGAATAAGAGAGAGAGAGAGAGAGTATTCGATTTATCATTAATAATTCTCAAGAGAAGACCAGATTCGCCCAGAGACATCAAAACTCATTATTTGGCTTAGCTTTGTAGAAGACATTTTGGAGACATTCTAGAATAAACGGAGCTTCTTCTATTTTTTGAAATGCATTCTGGATAAATCTTCAATAATTTTAGGCTTTCAAACAGTATGAGTTCGATGTGATCTTTTCTTATCCGTTAAAAAAGAATTTTTTCTTTATATCTGTGGATAGTACGCTGAAAAAACTACTTAAAGCTATAAAAGCTATCCTTAATTTTGTATTGAATCTAACATTTAAAGACACTCTTTTTAAAAAGACATTCAAATTTTCTCTCTTTTTTTTTTATAAAATCACTTACATATATCTTATGCTACTCGAAAAATTAAAAAGGCTTGCAATCATTATTAAAAATATGTAATTTTTCAAGCAAGAAACACAAAGTTGAAAAATGTTAAAAAAATAGATACTTGTGCAAGGTTCATTTTCGATGTTTAAGAATTTAAGCCGGTTGCAGACATTGTAAGAATTCACGGTCATATAATGTTTCAGTTTTCCTCAAGAGATCACGTATTTCATGAATTTTGGATTACCGAAATTCATGAAACACGTGAGCAGGACTAAAAGAAACTAATGTATCGAATTTAATCACATGTAAGCATAATTCTGCATTTAAAATGCAAAATAGTGAGGACAGTAAAATATAGTTTATTTCAGGATACTAATTTTGATTCAAATTAACTGAAATTTCCGATCATCCGTATTAGAATTAATGAGATTTCAATGTGTACTAATATTCTGTGTGACCACCTTATGCATTATAGAGTAACATTCCTTACAAAAATGAACATCTAGACAAATATGTACAAAAGTCATTTGCATCAATTAAATTTCAAGCATCGTAACAGCTGCACTCAATGTATATTTTGCCTTAAAATGTAGACCACTTTGATACAGTTCTCTGACAAATTTAATGTCTACAATCGTTACTATATTTATAGTGGGGGAATTTATTTCCAGGTGTTAAATAGCTGAATTATTTTGGCCTTGATTCATACATAATTCCAAGGATAAGAACACTTTGGTCATCTTGTTATGACAACCAATGTCGCCCCGTTGTTCGAAATTCTTTTCAAGAAAATTACTTCCCTACGGCCTTTTCGTAGAAAGATCTGTTCTTCGAAGGAACCAATATAACTTTCCTTTTTAGTTAATCGCGTTTTGTTCCACAAAACAGCCATCTCACTAATGTTGAGTGGAAGCTAATTTCCAAATTCATTTTTTCAATTTATACCCACAGAACATCTGCTCATAAGTTCCAATAGCGAATGCATTCGTTTTTTATTTATTTATTTTAAAATTTAGACGAATAAGTGTTCTTTTGGAGTTTATTAATATAAAGCTCTTACTTATTCCACTACTTATAGCTGTTAATTTTTTTCAGAGTTATCAAGCCCCCTTTAAGAAAGTTCTTTATAAGCTATCATGCGTAAAATAAAAGAAATCTTTTATTTTACGACCTAAATAGAAGCGGAAGTTTGGAAAAGCATAGCGTCAGATGAGTTTTCAGGGGCTGTATTAAAATTGAAGAGAATTGAATATTGTACATTTTTTCTTCGAATTTCAATATCCGTTACATTTTTATTATATATGTATAATTTTTTATTATTTTTGGCATTTCATACAGGAAATTATAATGTGAAATTTTCAAAACATGTTGTATTAAAATTGAAAAGAATTGAATTTCTATATCAGTTATATTTTTTTATAATATTTATAAAAAATTAATATAATATTTTTACTTATAATTTTTTATACAGATAATTATAAATTTAATTTTAAGTATACTGTATATTGTCCCAAAAGTTTATGGAATTGCCCCGAAAAAACAATTGTCCCTCAGATTATTTTGTGAATAATTTAAAGTTTTCAGATTAAAAAAAGTAATTCAACTTTAATCA
>JAPDSC010001411.1:196713-212671 GCA_026290005.1 Latrodectus geometricus
TTTAATATTTAATATACATGTTAAATATTAAATAATATAGCATCGTCTCAAATAAATCATGAATGAGTAAAGGAAATTTTTATAAAGGCTAGACTTAAAATAAATTAGGAATATGCCGAGAAAAAAAATATTTAAATACCCAGATAATCCGAATTATTAGCCGAAAAATATTCGCAAATTCCTAACACGCGATTTGACAAATGGACGAACGAAAACAAACCAGAAATCAGCTGGAAATCTTTATAATGCCTTTGGAGATGATGGCGAAACAGAAGCTACAAACGAAGCTCAAGATCAAATAAAACATTAAAGAAACTACATACTTTGCTTTATTTATTTGGTTCCAGTCCACAGAAAAAATTCTCGGTAAAGACTCAACTGGGCTTCAATAATACATCCTTTATCAATTTAATTGGGCGGGAAAATATTTTGTGCTTCGGATGTCGAGCGCTTTCTTGGCGATCCCTGGCGATGATGAGAGGGATAATTCCCTCCACCAACGTATAGCAACCCTGTTCGTCAATTTTGTAAGGGGTTATCTGAATCAAACAGGGATGTTGTAGGGAAGCCGGCGTGAGAGCCGAGAGAGTTGTTGGAGTTTACAAATTTTCGGGATAATGATTACTGCTTAACACTTCAGTAATTACGATAACAACATTAGTTGGAGCATTACTAAAGGAAACTTTGAATCGATGACTAACTGCGAGGTAATTCTTGTTTTTTCATTTCTCTTCCTCCTCAATTATGCCTTGTTTGCATATTTTGCTCGGGTACGGAGAGGGCCTTGAAAGATCCCTTTTCTTTTGTTCGAACGCGGCGGGAGTGTGCTGAGCAAGCATGTGTTTACTTAGCTTCAGTGACTCGCTACGGTTGGGATGAGCATTTTAAAAAGAATCGTCGTATTTTGCTTCAAATTTCTGAGTGTTATTTTATTTAAAAATATTGTTCAATTCTCACCATTATAATTAACATCATGATACTAAATCTATAATAAAATAAATTATGTTTCAAAATATTCTGTGATTTGAAAATAAAATAATACATATTTCATATCTTTATATTCATTAGACATATATGTTTAGGTATAGAATTTAATATAAAATAAATCTAGTTCTGTTATTTGATGCGTATTAAAATTATATATATATATATGTGTGTGTGTGTGTGTGTGTTATTTATAATATGATAATTTTATTGTTATTTGTCATATTTGATGTATGCAATTGTTTAATTTAATTTGTTTTAGAGTTATATATAAGTGATATCTATTAATAGATAATTTTTTTCATGTTGTTGAATAGAAAAATTATTTGCAATTTATTAATTCATTCTTTTTTGTGTCTAATAAGATTTATTTTTACTGTAATTTTAGCAATATATATATTTTCTCTTATAACCAAAAATTTATTTGAAATTTGTGAAATAGAGTTGCATAGTTTTACCATATTTTTTAGTTTTCGATGTTTTCTAATCAATGTTTTATAAGTATTTTAAAATACTTATGTAATTACATTTTTAGTGGTTAGAATTACTTATAATAAATACCTATTATTTGAATTTTTTTTCAGTTTTATCTTATAATTCAGAGTATTTATTACAGTTAGCTTATACTGTAATTTTCTTCTTGTTTTATAAATTTACAGTCTAAAAACCTATGCTAGAGAGAGAAAAAGGCGCAAACTCATTTTGTTTGTTACAAATTTATTATTGTGATATGATAGGTATTTATTTAATTAATTTATTTTTTTAAAATATAATTCAGTTTAAAAGGCCTTTATTTTTTTCATTTATTGTCTGCAAAATTTCACGTTCATAGTCTATTAAAACGTTATCGTACCAAGTTTTTGTTATAGTGTATAATAATTTAAACCAATAATACCTAAAATTTGAGAGAAATATTTTATTCTTAATGAATGTGTAGTTCATTCGTTCTTAAGTAAAGCATATAAACATAATGCTGTTAAAAAGAGAGAAAAAATGATTTCTTGTTAAATATTTTCGTTTAAAGTAATTGAATATGCATTATATTAAGAAAAACTAAATTATTCAAATATATTTAAGAAAAAAAATATCTGCTAGCCACTTTATACTTTTTAAAGTTTCACTTTAAAATATGAAATGAATCACATTAAAAATTCATGCATTTCATAAATTTATAAATTTTTTGCGTGTATTAAATATTAAGCAGAAGATAATTAATTTATTATTGCAAAATTTAAATAGTATTACTTATATGTAATGAAACATTTAAAAATATTTTTGTGACAGTGGAACAAAATAATCATTAAAGCATATTAATACTATAAGATAAATTCTAAAACTTTTTGATTTTTCAGTACTTCAGAAATGTAAAGATATACAATTCACTTTTAAAACTATTTTAAATCTTATAAATTTCTAATTTTCTCATTCTACTAACTGAATGAGAGAATTAAAAATGAATTTTAATGAATTATGTATTCTTTATTTAGTAATGTGCATCGTGAATCCAGAATTGAAAATTCGAAAATATTTGATTGCAAATAAAATCTCAATTAATTAAACTAGATATTATGTGATAGAATAAAATTATCGTAAATAGCATTACAAGTTTCTGAAAATATTATAAGAACGATATAATTATATGTTTCTGAAACTAAATGCGTTCCGTTTTAATTAACTGGAATTTTCTGTTGCTTGATTTTTTAGCGTCTTTTAAATAGGAAATGCGCGCTTTTCCATTACGATAAAACAGTAACCCAAGGACATTTTATGCATAACACTGTCTGTTTTTCAGAATAGTTTTCCAAGTTTGGCTGTAACATGGTACAAAATTTGAAAACCACAGTCATTCCATTTTATTTGTTTACACACCAAAGACAAAAACTAGTTTCTAATTTCGAATGAAACTCAATGAATGACGCTAAACTATTCTCAACCTTTATTTTTATTGCGAGCTTTCCTGTAACGCCTTTTTCATGAGTTACACAGTCGATGTTTATTAGCATTTTTCGTCACTTATTTTATTTTTAGGTACGAACGTTGAAGAATGGGAAGCGCTTAAGTTAATCCATGTAATGCAATGAATTTTTGTGATATAAACCAAAGAACTAGCATTAAATTAAGCAAACAATGTTCTAAGAAATTAAGCATATTTTTTCGTTAAATAAACAAAGTAGTTAGTTGTATATAATAATATTAGATAATTTACTTCACTGAATTAGTTACTTTATTCACAAAAATATTATATAAAGTGTGTCAGTTTTATTAGTAAATTATTTTGAGTGAAAATTTCGGAGAAAAATGTAAACGCTCATTGATTGTTAACGAATTTATATGTTAACAATAACATGTACATGAGTTTAGGTGATTCTATGAGATTAATATTCTAAAACCTTTCATTACTAATCAAAGCACATTGATTAATATAAAAAATATACGCCATCTTTACCTAAAAATCTTTAAGTTATTTGTAAGTTATTATTAGTCAACTTGTTTCGCCTATTAATAGTATGTATTATATACTTTTCTTAGCAATTACGTTATAACGAGCTTATGAACAGTTAGAAAGTGATTCATATTTATTTATAACTGAACACTTTTGTTGTGCTCTATACAACAGTTTTACAACTGTTGTAGAGAGCACAAAAAAAAAAATACACGGCAATGTTCATGTGTTTAAAGGTTAAGTTTCTAAGCAATGTGGTGATTGTATCTGTGCAACTTTACATGCTCTGGTGAGAATAAATTCTATTTTGATTTGCAAAATCGGTTGTAATTTTGTGGAAATCGGTTGAGGATTCAACTATTTTGTTTACTAAACTAAAACCTTTTTGACATAGTTTTATCAGCCTCTATTTTAATAACGTGCCACAATTTCATTTTTTAGAATTTTCTTCTGTGTTAATGATATTTTTATCGAAATTGTTCTGGATAGAATTTACTTAATCAACATTTTTGACTGCTAGTTCCAATCACCAAATGTTTTTCCACTTCTAGTGTTCGTGAGTACCTCGATTGAGATCACTATACATGAATTGAATTCTAATTCATTGCCAAAGAAAAGTTATTCTTATTCCCAAGAAAATATCCTCATTTTTTTACAGCATTGTCATTTTGTCGATTGTTTTACACATTTGAACTAATTTATATATTACTTTCATTATATTGTGTAGAAATTTTATATTTTTATTCGTTTAATTATTACGTGAATACATTATTTTATTCTGTCAATAATAGGAAAAAGAATTTTAAAATAAATTCTCCCAAGTGAAATTTTTAGAAGAAAGAATTCTCATTTTTATATCTTTCGATTGTATTATAGTTTCCTCATTTAATGACAAAAAATTGGTTTCAAAATTTTTTTATTTCAAAACAGAACATTGAATAAAGACAAGAACTATTAAAAAATCATATTGTATTTTACCGGTGTGTGTACAGCAGCTTCCTGCCAACTATAAAAATAATGGTGTTTCCCAGTTCTAGGCGTTTCTGAAACGGGAAGTTAAAATGAGTCATCACTGTTTGAAAAATTAAGCTTGCTTATCCACCATCTGTATTTGTTTACAACAGCTGTGAGAGCATTGATTAAAGCTGATTACAGATTAACAGCGCCATAAAAGACGCTCATTTGTGGTTAATTAATTCGCCTGCATACTTATAGATTTCACGCCCGTTATGAGGTTTTGGAGTTACAAAATAAATGAATTTATAAAAGGGAAATTACCATCGAATATATTTATGTGCCTATAATTTAATGTGCATAAGAGTAAATATATATACTCATAATTCCATGTATAATTATATATACCTAATAATTTATCAATTCGATATAGGATGAAAAGTGTTGAATTATCATTTTGTATGATTTTGCCTTTGTAAAATTTTGCTAGTGCAATTTTCATGACTCAAAATGAATCGTAAAAATTCTCAAGTAAAATTGTCCCTTAAAAATCTATCATAAAAATTGTAACGAAACATAAATTTTCTCTATTTTGAGTTACAATCCGAATCTTAAAACCTCTCGAATTATGCTGATTTCTGAGTAATAAAAACCAATAATCATAGATGAAAAAACATAGTAAATAATAGCATTGCGAATTAGTACTTAATGCAAAGTAAGGCATTTTTTAACCAAATAGAATTTAAAATGGCCGTGTATCCCCTTTCTAATTTCAGAAGAATATTGTAATTTACAATAGTATGATAAATTGAAAGCAGAAAATATTTATAATGAAAAAAAAAGTTTGTTG
The DNA here is from genome assembly GCA_026290005.1 of Latrodectus geometricus. Classification (NCBI taxonomy): domain Eukaryota; kingdom Metazoa; phylum Arthropoda; class Arachnida; order Araneae; family Theridiidae; genus Latrodectus; species Latrodectus geometricus. Next base: position 201,945 of record JAPDSC010001411.1, read on the forward strand.
TGTGTGAATATAAGAAATGTATTCTCGAGTTAAAATTGTGTATTTATTAGTCTTATGATTTTTAAAGAGAATTGTAAAACTCAGAATTAAGAGGAATTATACTGCAAATGTACTAAAATAGTAGATTTTAACATTGAGATTAAAATGAGCCAGAGTGAGGTAGAATATTTGAATTTAACTAATGCACGATAATTCGATTTGCACTGAAATTTATACTAAAAATCAGGCATTAAGATTTTATCTCTGACTAAATGTACTAAGAAATACTAAGATTTTATTAAGATCAATTTTATACTCGTCAATGCACAAAAGACTACATTAAGATTCGAAAATTTAATCTTTTTTTGGTATTCGAGCGAGTATTTTATCTAAAAATATTTTAAGTGTAATTACTTAAGCGACATATAATAATATTTAACAATCGTAATAATAATACGATTAAAATTAAATTTTTTACCAGTACTGCGTTTCTACCGATAGTGTTTGCGTTCGTTCACATAAAAATATTTCATTGTAGTTGTGATTTGCAAAATGTGGAAGTTACGTGTGAAAATGGTGAAAATATATATATAATACCAAAATCATTCAAAGATACTGAAATAATGTCCCCAAACCATGATACCATATAGAAACGTGCTAGGCTTGAACTATTTTTCTAATTTAGATAAAAATTTACAAAATCTTTTTTTAATATGGAGAGTAAAAATTCATTTATTGAATGCTTCTATGTAACTTATAATTTGCTATAATTATAATTTTTTTTGCAAAAGTCAAACATTTTGTCCATCTCCAATAGGCAATAATAATTTTTTTTTATCCAATTTTTGCGTCATTACAGTTATATTTTTTACAGCATAGTATGAATAATACGGATTATTTCTAGCAGTTAAATAAATACAAGTAGATTCGCAAAAGAAAGTATTCTTTCAACTTTCTCACCTATAATTTATTTCAGTTGTTTTTTATACATTTTCTATGCTATATGAGATGTATTCTAAAACATTGCTTAACCAGTCAAAAGCTTACAGCAGTGATATTCATGTTGATATCACTAAAAATAAAACTTTGTGCAGTGCTTACGTTTATCGTCGTTTCTGATAAATTCTAATTTCAACTAAACCATTTTCCTCAATTTTAGCGTTTACGATATTGTCTTTCAAAAATTATTCATCAAACTGTTTAGAAATTTCAAACCTATAATTTTATAAGTTATATATAAATAATCACATACAATCAATTTTATATAGTTGTTAAAAATTTAAATTAAAAACTCTAAACAAAGTTTTTTATTTATTTTTTTTTTTTAATATACATCAAGATAGTCATGTACTTAAGAAAATAAGTTATCTAAGTTATTCACGAGTTATTTTTCTGAGAGATCATAAAAGTTAGTTCATTGGTAGATTAAGGTGACCTCTAAGATATAATTTAACAACAAAGTTAACAACATTTGCTTCAGACAATACATTTTTTGAATTTCGTGGTAAATGATTCCTAAATTCACCTTCTTGTTATCTAGAATTATAAGAAAGAAGAAAAAATAGCTTAAAATTTTCCATGCGTGACCAAAGTTCTGTTCTTTTACGACCATCAAAAAGGACACGAGCCATAACTGATGCCATGTGCTTTGCGGAATTATTCTAAGCACACGATTTCTGTGAACGAGAGAGACATCTGCTTATGAACGATGGGAGGCAAAAGAGTTTAGTGATTCGATTAAGTTTCTGTGCCAGCTGCTCATGAACTTCATCTAAATAAATTTGATAGCATTATTTAATTCTTTTATTTATTGTATATGCCTCATTAATTTGATTGGCTTTCAATTTATTCCATTATTTTTTCAAGAGGGTTTAATTAGTTATCAATTTTTTGCATGGAATGATTAATTTTATTTAGCGAAAGAATAATTTTAGTCTCATGCATGATTTCTCTTTGAGGTCAACGTATGTATACGTTGCAAAGACGATTGGAACTATATTATTTTTTTCTGTAAACTTTTTGGGGATACATAACGATTTATATTCCCCTCTGGTGATTTATTTTCCTGAAGTGAAGCCTGGCTGGCAAATCGCCAGTACCTCGAATTTCTTAAGAATATCTTTCTTAGAAACACACACACACATATATTGAGATGAAAGAAAAATAGAAAAATATTTATTTTGCTTTGTAATTTTGTTTTAATTGGATTTCTAATATTATATTGATTAGATTATTAATTAATATCATAATAGTAAAGACAGACACTGTCATATTCTCCAATTTATTTATTATTCAGATGAATAAACTGTATTTCACAGTATTTAATAAGTTTATTTTATTAAGCTATATAAATGTGTAATCGTGTTTTTTCTTATTGCGTAGTTAAACTGGTTATCTTTCTTATATAATATATATTCCATGTGTCTTTTGTCATACATATAAAATCATTTATTCTAAAATGTATGGCATTAGTAACTAAGTTAAATGAAAAATGGATATAAATATTTGCAATTAGGCGATAGGTCATGGAATAATAATGATAAGTAAATAAGTTTTTAAATCAGTAATAGAATGCCTTAATGGATTTAATAAGAGTTAATTCAATCTTTTTAGTATATATTTTTCTATTTATTTTAAGCAAAATTGTTTTTACCTCTATCAACAGCACTGTTTAAAAAATATTAAAATCAAATCAAATAGGGAAAAAAATTCGAAGAAATCTCAAACCACTTTAATTTTTGTAACTTTTCATCAGGAAAAATTTGAAAGATGTTTTAAATTACGTTTATTCTTATATATAATTTTAAATTAAATATAAATCATTAAACGTCTAAAAAGCCCTACTATTTATGGCCATTGTTTTTTAAAATGATATTTAATAACATTGATATAGTTGATAAAAATGTATTATATTAAAAAATAATTTTTTTTTTAAAGTTGACATTTATGTAAGGTATTTAATTTCGTGATTTTCATTTCTGTTCTTAATTTTTTTTCATCATAATTTAAGTCTGAATGGCAGTTTTTATGTTTCATTTATTTAATTTTTGATTTTAAAATTTTATTTTTTAATAATTTTCAATTTGCTTATATATATGCCAATGTAATAAGGGAAATTATTCATTTGTTAATTTAAATGACTATGGAAGGTGTAATAAAACTGCACCTAATTGTAAATGTCTATTAAATTTTAATGTCATAATTTCTTTCGTCGAAAAATATGTTCCAAATATTCATTTTATGTCTTATTTCCATTTCTATAGCTTAAATCATGACCTTGTAAGGAAAAAAATATGCTGTAAAGCAGTATTTCTTTTTCAGCAAAGCCATAGTACTGCATAAAATAAATATAACAAAGTATGACATTTCGGTTTGAATAAGAAAGAAAACATTACATATACTTTTATTTGTAATTTCTAAAGAAGTAAAATATAACCAGTTTGAGCTGTGTTTATTAAACTAATTATCACAACTAACGTTTTCCCGTATAACATAAAATTCTATTTTTGGATATCATAAAAATAAAATTTGCTATTCATTATAATTTTGATATTTTTAATACATTATCCTATTATATGGATAATGGAAATATTTGAATTACTTTGATAATGTTATCTGTTTAAATATTAATATGATTACAGAAATTTTTTTTTAAATATTAATCACAGTATTATATAAGTTGTTATATGTATCACGTTATTTTGGAATTCAAGCTCATTCCCTGAGATTCCCTTGGGTACATTGTACATTGCATGAAATTAAGTTTACAATTAGAAGCTAGCGACTACACAAGTGGTATTTCAGATTTGTTGTTATACAATACCAGTTTAAAACGATAATGTTTATTATGTTTTTGTAAACCAAAATGATGAGAACAAATAATAACAAAATAATAAAAGTATTTCGGTTGTTCTATGGCATAGATCAGTAAAATTACACGCCCAACGTGACATGATGAAAATAAATAGTTAGTTGGGAATTTTCTTTGCTAAAAGATGACATGCAGTAGATTCTGCGTTTATTGAACATGTATTACTGCCAATTCTGGATTATTTTCCTTAAACATAAGTCTTTATCCTAAATTCTACAAAGATGGTGAAGTTCGTGGAATATTTTCTCTGTATTTCCTTGCGCGAATGATAGTAAGATTTGATAATGTAACATTCTAATTAGTTTCAATTTCTTTGAATACCTACAACTTCTATAAGCTGAATACCTACAACTATAAGCTGAATAACTATAAGCTAACTGAAATAACTATAAGCTGAATACCTACAACTTCTTTTTTTAACAGCAAAAGGCCCAAATGCAAATCAAGTTTAAGTTCGTTTGCGTCTCTTAAAATTAACGATTATATCACTAATCACTGGGTCTAGTTTATTTTTGAGTAGATTACTTCAGACGATTTGAAACCTTCTCTATCACTGAAAAAATATGAAGACACGACAAAGCTTCTGATATTAGGAATGTAGCAATATAAAGAATTCTAGAACATGAGTTTTGTGTGGGAAGTGCATCATGTCTCAATATTCATCATGGTATTCAACACATGTTACGGCAAAATTTTAGACTTAGAAGTGAGCAATAGTTGCTTTTGTAACATCTTAATTTCTCTATGAACACTCGTTTGTTCATAAGGTAATCTTTCTTCATGACATTTTTGGTTATGAAGATTCTTATAAAGAAACCGAAAAAAAAAAAACGATTGTTTAAGGCATTTGAAAGACTGCAAATTTTGATATTTCCGTGAAATTAACGCCTTATGTTAGGAATGCTATGTTTTTTACCTTTCTTTACAAACCGAAAACTTTGCAAAGAATTAGGACGCAAGGACAAAATCTTTGTAGAAAACTTGGTAGTTCTGCAGTTCCATTTATCAGTGAGTTCTTCCTCAAAATCTTTTCATTGTCTTCTGTATTGGAAAATTTAAATTTTAAAATGTCTATTTTTAGCTTATTATTATGATATAATAATTTCTCAGTGGTTTGCGTTTCTGACTCCTGGGCTGTTGATCAGGGGTTCGAGTCCCGGTTAGGGCATGGACGTTTACTTTCCCTCTCTCTGTGTGTCTTTGTCCTTTCTTCTTCTGAGATGATGGATGAATGTGGCCCGCCCTATATACGGGTTTGTAGTAGTGTGACGTGGACAATGCCACTCACCTCCATGACTTGGTTCACATGGGTCCCCCCTCCCCGGGTAACGCTAAATGAGTAGCAGTTTCCAGCATTGTTGTGAGCGACAGGTCAAATCCCCCAGTGCCCCGCCATTAGAAAAAAAAGTGATATAATAATGATAATATAGAGAAGTATAGTTATTATATAATATCTGTCAAGGAAAATGTATAACAATTATTTTAAATAATTTTAAAAGCTGAAATCGACTACACTTTGCTACTAAATTAAAAAGTGTTTATTAATTCTTTTTTATTATAGAATGAAGTGTCATGTAGTGAATTTTATATTATATAAAAATACTATTGTTTTATGATGTAAAACTGCCATTGAATTGTAAATGTAATTAAAAAAGAAAAAAAAAAACTCGAGTTAAAAATAGTGTAAACTATTCCTCTTTCTTCTAGAAAATAAAGACTGTAAAATAAGTGCGTCTATATGGAAATAGAATAATAGGAAAATGTTGTCCATCTATATATAAAGAGAATTAATTAAAAATTTTTTAGATAAACTAAAATTTTTATCTAAAGATCTTATTCATATGGCTCCAAATAATTTAACATAGCCTTTTTCTTTGCTATAGAAGCGAGTAAAGTAGCTACTCAAAACATCATGACAGTTATATAAATATATTAGATTTCCACCACATCTGCTTTTTGATTGTGGATTTTATTGACTGTATGTCGTATTAATATTTTGTTAGTAAAATCTCATAAATTATCAACATCTATTTCTAGATCCGAACAATGCAAAGGTGCGTTAAACAGTTTCCATTGTTATCAGACATTGATTTAATACTTTTTTCTGTCTCGTGAAAAAAATCTCAATGTCTTAGTCAAATCAAAACTATTCTTGTTATGTGTAGTTTTACATTAAATAGAAAATTAGACTAATGTACAAAATTTCTCTAATTTATATACAATAGTGAACCAGACATGATATTCTTGTATCAACTATTTATATGGTTATATTCTTTCCGCCATAATAACTGATGATAATATCATTCACTATTTTGTAAAATTATAGAATAAGTTGATTAAACTGAACATCAAGTATAATAACATTACTTGTCAGCATTTGATTACTGTCTTTTAGGGATGTTATTGCTTTGGGCTTCTCTGGCACCCTATCTCTAAATTGGAAGACCCAGATGGTGTTGCCATCTATGAGCCAAGTGCTAACTTCCACCCTCGTAGGGGGGAGTGCTCTGTTTAAAAACGGAAGATTCTCTTTCTGACTTCATTCGGTTTCACCAAGTGTCATAAGTAACAACAAAGGGATGTTATTTTAGTTTCAACTATTGTTAAGTTGAGAAACAATTTGAGCCAAGAGATAATCTATAGGGAAATGGTTTATATGATACAAAACCAATAACATGGTTTCTCCATCCCATTTTATAGAATTCATAGTCCAATGAAAACCATTCTAAATTACAAAATATCAAAATTCAATTCAAAATGTGAGTAGATTTGAGTAGAAGTTATATTGCTGCAGTCTCACAGGTATAGGATATACATCATATCATGGAGCTGTAATTTTAATGGTATATTTGAGAGCAAAGTTATGAAATCGACGAGCACTAAATTTTGTACAATTAATATGAAATAAACTCATAACTGCTCTGACAGATATCTATACCTGAAATGAGAAATCTTTGCATTTAAGATTCAAGTATCAAAGCAAAGTGGTTTCTTATGCATCATTAAAACTTAATGAAAATTAATGTTTCATATATCAGTAAAATTTAATAATCATGGAGAACTGCATTATGATTTTTAAGCTATTGTGAATATAAATAAATTCATTTCTTTGAATGGATGATTTTTTTATAACTCATTGATGATTACTCATAGACCTTACAATAGATACATAAACATATTATTTATTTATTGTTTGTTTGAAAAGGCGTTTAACAATAAAAGTATAAAGTTTCTCATTCATCTAGAGGAATGTGTGAATGAAAATTTTCTCTAACGAATTATTGATAGAAGGTAAATGTAGCTGTAACTAAAATAAGCTTAAAAACTTTAAGCTAAGCCCAGCGATAACTTTTTACCTTGACATGGGGAAGAATCTATTTTTAGCCATTTTTTTTTATATTCCTCATCCTATGCATAAATGAATACAAAAAGTTAATTTCAACGCCAATGTTTAGGAAAAGAGCTGTATTATATATTGTTAATCGAGACTACTATTACTAACTTAATTGATAATTTGTCATAAAGTCATCTAACAGAATGCGTTTCACCGCCTAGCTCGGGATTTGAACGTTTCAGATTTGATTCATAACTTATTGAATTGAATGAGTTGGACGAAAGAGGGGAAAAGATCGTAACTGCATTGAGGAATAATTGAAAGAAAAGAAAAGTGATTCTTCAATGAATCGGCTAGATAAGGTTATCGACTCGGACAATGATTCCGGTCAAGGAGGAAAACGAAATAATGAAGCAAACAATAGAGATTTTAAACTGCGAGTTCCTGATATAGTGAATACAAAAAATAAACAATAAAATTGCAAATCTTAAGAGTAGGCGAGAGTGTGGGACAGTGATTTCATTTTGATAGAAAATTAGCTTATCGCAGGGACAAAGTTGTTAGCAAAATTATTTTTCTGTTACTTTTACTTTTTAATATGTGCAGTGAAGCTTATAATAGTCCACAAACTCTTATTTGGAGGGAATATCAAAATTAGAAAAGCATGAAAAATTATTGCAAATGAAAGAGTTTAGTTTTACAATGATTTTCTATCTTAAATAATTATAAAAATTTATCAATAGAGCTTCTATAATTTATATTGTTTGCCCAGAAATATCAGTTAAAACTTTTGAAATAAATTTCATCGAACCGAAATACATTCGAGCTATGAAATAATTATTTTCGTGCCATAATGATGCTGTACACGACATGACTTGAAACTGTTTGTGACATCATTTTCTGCAAAAGCAATCTACTACGATGCTATGTTTCAGATGTATTCATGAACAGGCATGCCAAATATAGAAGCCAATTACCAGAGAAATCACAGAGAAATTGGAAGAAGTAAATATATTTCACTGCTTATTGTTAAAGTACAAAACAATTCGTCTTTCGTGTTAATTAAGACATTATTTTGCGGAAGAGATGCTCGCAGACCACTAGTTGTAACTACTTAGCCTGGAAAGAATTGTTTGTGCACCAGTCTCTCAATGAGCTTTCATCATCATTGAGAATCTCTCAATGATGATGATTATTTCAAATTAATACCTTTTATTAGAAGGGTCTATGTTTGCGAGCAGTCCACTAAACTAGCTTTTATTAATAAGATTTTTTCAAGATTGAGTGATCCAAAATAAATGATGTCAAATTTACACTAAGTTAAATTGTCTAATAGAGCTGTCAAACCTGCCTACGTGAATAATGTACCGAAATATAATTCTAGTTTCTCAGATGTTGGAGTAATTATTTTAAAGAGGTTATGGTATTTGATGGGCCGGCCAATGACGGAGTGGTTAGCGACTCCGGGGCTGTTGGTCCCGGGTTCGAATCTCGGTTTGGTTTTCATTCTCTCTCTGCGTGTGTATCTTTGTCCTTTCTTCTTCTAAGGTGATGGATGAATGTGGCCCGCCCTATAAACGGGTTCATGGTGGTGTGACGTGGGTAGTGCTTCTTGCCTCCGTGACTTGGTTCACAGGTGCCCATCGGGTAACGCTAAAATGAGTAGCAGTTTCCGGCCTTGTTGTAGGTGACGGGTCCAATCACCCATTGCGCCGCCATTAGAAAAAGTAAAATGTTATTTGATGATATTCTTTGATTCGTTTTCTTACACTGAAATTGGTATTTTTAGGTTTTGTTGTGTCACATGTTAGGACGCTTCAAACTTTCTAGTTAAAAAAAAGAACTTTACTGAAATCATGGGATATATATAAACTGAAAAATTTTGATTAATTTTTTCTTGTCATTAAGAACCGTAGTCCACGTGAGAATCAACTGAAATTTAAAAATAAAAAAAAAAAAAAAAGTTTTTGCTAATTTATAAAAATGAAGTTAACTGGTCATCTGTCCAGATCATCATGCTTTCTGTGAACAAAAAAAATTAACTAACGAATCAAATTTCTGCATACGAAATCTTTTACAAAATTTCATGTATTTCAAATTTATTAGAATATAACTCCAAAGTTATTGATTTAATTTCTATAATCAATCAGAGACAATTTATCCATTTAGTAATACACGAAAATAAGAGAGAAATAAATTGTTTTAATTACCAAAAGTTAAGTTCCTCGGTATCTAGAAAAGTGCATTGTTTCTCAAAAAAGACAACAAATCTTTGAAGAAAATTAAATTGCCTAGTTAAGCAAAAATAAGCTTTATGTGGAAGTTGTAATCAGAGGCAGAGTTTTCCTAATTTTTGTTAAAAGGATGTGATGATCTTTTTTGTTCCATAGATTAATTCTTAAAACAAGCAGACGATGAAAGTTGGTTGATCAATAAAATAGTTAACAAATGATAAATATTCGAAACTAAGAGATTCGTGAAATATTTTTTTTTAAAACGGAGTTCAATATCTTTTAGGAAACCTGTACCTCGAATCGAAACAATATAAGAAAGGTAAATTTTTTTAAAAATTTTCCTTCGATTTTTTTCTCCAATATTGCCATTAATTTGGCACCATTGGAGGAGCACTTTTTACAATACACGAGTTTCTTTGTTCATAACTACTTTTTGAAGTTATTTTTCGCCTGAATGTATCTTGGAAATATGCCCAAAAGGAAAAGTGGGTTTCTTCTAAGCTTCTTTTAAATGCGTAGTATGATTTGTTTGGAAATAAACCGAAACAGAGAACTCAGCTATTTCCGAAACTATTTGTCCTAAAATCTTTCAAGATTTCGTTGAGGAATGGGTTATTAAAGCAAATGAACATGCTAATTATGTTTTTCAATATAGTGGAGTCTTTTATTAGATAAATTTATATTTCGTTGCAGTATTTTAATAGTTGCTAATTTGTCAACTGTTATTATGTTTTTTCTATTTTGTTGAAAACATAAAGAGTAACAAATGCTGTAAAATTATAGGGGGGATTCATCTATTTAATTTTTATGTAGTCATTTCTAACTTATACGACTCATTTTGTATTCTTTCACTGTTATGCTTCATATTTTAAAAACACCACTAAAAAATAATAAAAGTTTTATTTAAACATCTTGCTTTAGAGATGGAGTTCTTACCCTTTTCTCAGTTCAGTTACCTTGTGGACTTTATGAGGTCTCACAACTCTAAGATAATAAACTGAAAAAAAAAATCAATTTATCTTATTATTCATTTATAAAAAATGCAGAAAATTATTTTTTTTGTCTTTATTGTATTATTCATATTTTAAAAAGTTTAAAAGCATTTGTCATTATTGAGATTTCTTTAAAAATTATGCCGTTTCTTATTTTTTTCTCGTTTGTTTAGTTTTTCAATATTAAATTTTAATTTAATGGATCATCGAAAATACCTTTCTCAACAACAAAAAAATAAATTTTCAATTCCTTGGTACTATTGTTTTCAATGTATCAGAAAATTGTCAACTGTAAACTTATCTTAGCTTTCTACACA
>JAPDSC010001411.1:216121-235899 GCA_026290005.1 Latrodectus geometricus
AAATATTGTATGAAAAATAGACTAACAGAACATTTAATCGAATATTTTCGTATTAGTCATAATGAGGAAGATTTTGATGAGTGAAGTGAACGATTTTAGAATTGAGCAGTTCATCGATTTTTAAATAGTCTTCAATCATGAAGTATTAAAAATTACATATTAGGTTGGGGAAAAAGGTATCCATTATTTTTTCGGTAGACGTCTGTAATGATCTCTATCTCGTGAGGTATCTCTCAAATAACTTCAAATTTATGCTCGTTGGAAAGGTGACATTTGACACTAAAATATTCTCTTGCGGTTTTTTGTTTGATTAATTCAGTTATGAGTACAAGGTTTTAAAAATAGAAGACAACAAACAGAAAATTCGATACATTTTAGTTTTTCTTTTATAAGGGCGAAAATGCTAACCAGGTGGCTAAAATTGTGAAAGGTGTTAATCGTCCTATATATAACTGTAACAACCAGTTACGCACAATTTTGGTTTCGTCGATTCCGTTTGGGTATTTGGATGCTAAAAATGCACCTCGCATGGATACAACATCGTCGAGAATGTCTATAAAATATCAAAAATTATCAAACTTGACGGCATGTCAGCAGTCGTAGCTTCGCACAAGACCTAAAAATCTACATGAAAACTGTTTTAAACCTTTTTACAAAGCGAATCTGAAAGAAGTTACAAAAAGATCACGTAAAAATAATGGATTTCTTATTCCCAAACCTAATATTATTGAAAAATAAAGAAAATTTTAAATTTAAAATATTTTTTCCTCTCGCTTTCTTCCTACCGACGCACGCATTTAATACTCTTTCTGTGTCACATAAAACGATCGAAAGTGTGGGTGTAATTTCTAATTAATACAAGTGGGATTTTAGGTAGGTTTCAATGTTTTTATATTGATCTTTTAAAAATGCAATGAAAATTTTAAATAACTCTGAAGGTGACCTTCCGTTCTATTTTTAAAATGTAAAAATTAAAGAATACACGCAACGTGTATTATTCAATCATTAGAGAAGTTCAATTTAGGGAGAGAAATGATTTATGCTTTGTTGTTGGAAGAGGAAAAAAAGAACTTTTTTTCATTGTATAAAGAAACAGATCATGTTGTTGACTTTCTACTGGGATTTTAAATTAAGTATTTGAATAATTAAATTTTTTGAATTTTATAGTTAAATTATGTTAGAGGTTATCCAACCGGAAATGACAAAGTGTTTGTGTGAAGTAATAATAATAATAATAATATATATTTGTCTCTGTGATTACACATTGATTTCGTTTGGTTAGGTATACTTAATTTTTTATTAACTGTAAAATTATTATTATAATTTGATTATTACAATACAGTATAATATGGAAAACAGAAAACTACCTTTTGGCATTCCCGATCTGTGGTGAAATCTCAAAATTGAATTATTGTTTTTTTAAAAAAAAAAAAAAAAAATAAAAAAATATATATTAAAAAAAAAATAAATAAATATATATATATATATATAATATATATATATATGAATATAAAAATATATATATATATATCGCTTCCCCCCCCTTTCCAAAAAAAAAAAAAGAAAAAAAAAGAAAAAGAAAAATGTTGAAATGTAGAAATTAAAAGAGATCCGATACCATAAATATTTTTTCTTAACCCTAGCAATTATACATAAATGTCAATTTTAAAGTAGTGAAAGGACCACGAGCTTTGAAAGAAAGAAAAGCTGCAGAACGGTGTGCATCGTGACATAACCAACTTAATTTAAACCATTGTAAACGCTAATTTAAGCATTAATTAGGGTTTACAATGGTTTAAATTAATTACAAGCTCTAGTTAAAAAAATTTGAAATGAAAAATAATTTCTTTTAATTTAGCCAAAGACTATCTTTATATAAGTTTTATAACGAAAAGCTAGTATCGATATCGTTTTAATTGCAATTAATTTACAGTAATTTTTCCTGATTAGGAAATAAGTGATGCTAATTTGATTTTCATGCTGAGTTTATTTTATGTGTTGATAAATTAAAGTAATTTGACATTCACCACTTTTGATTTTCGTAAAATAAGTACAATGCTTTATGATATGACTATGAAAAAATGTGTAAGATATACATAATATAGAATAACTTATTTTACAATGCTTTTAATATGTTGTCTTTTCTAACAGTTAGAGTGGTGTCAAAAATTGGTAATGATCAAATATTAGAACCTAATAAGTAAGAAAATTTTATTTTAATTTAAATTTTACTTTCTGTAGGATCATTAATTTAATATAATTGAAGCATTCATATTTATCTAAACTTATACTTTAAAATATTTTATAAATATTAATTGGAAACGAAAATTCATAATTTTATAATTATTAATTTTCAAACAAAAGATTAATCTATGTTTTGCACCTTTTACTCCTATCTTTTGCAAGTATTTAATTTGACTGTGATGCAATATCATCTTAGATTTTATACAAGGAGATTTTTTTCAGACTGACACAATGGAAACACCGGTAGCTTGATCTAACTACTGGAATGACACCAAACTTGGTATTAAGATAAATGTTGATATGATAAGTAAGATTCCCAGTACCAATTAATTCCAAAAACCGTCTACAAGAGTATTTATAACTCTGTTGTAGCTTCCAAAACTAAGAATTAACGTAAAATGCGAGTATCAAAGCGAGGTGCAAATTTATGCTTTCGTATGCGGGGTACTAGTAACTTGGGCTTTGAATTTTGAAGGTAATTCGAAAAATATTTTCAGCTGAATATGTGTCTCATATTACCAGAATGTGCAATATTGCTATAGCAATATTATTTTAATGGAATGCATCGATTGCTTTTCGTGAGTATGAACCTGGCAAAAACTACCTAAGATAGTTATATTACAATGCTCGGAAGACTTATACATCAAAAGAAATGATATCAAATGTTGCAACTTATTTGCCAATGGTTTAAGAAGAACTATTGCTGATTGCAGCAGTACTCTAGGTATGGTTGTCAATTAAATATGAATTTTTTAATAGTATGAAAAATTTCTGGTATTGAATTCTTTTCTATCATCCAAATAATATCACTCACTTGCACAGGGATTATGTTAAATTACTAATGTTATAGTTTTGTTGTTTCTCGCTAGGATGGAGTTTGACAACAGCTTCTCAACTCCTCAATGCATATGTAACACACATTGAGTTTTGTAATCTATACAACACCACGCAATGCTTTTCATTGGAACATTTGGTGAGTTTAAATTCACTATTGGCACATCCTTTTTTGAGACTGTCCCTTCGACAGGATTAGTGCTGTTTACCATTAATGCACAAACGTATCACAACATTATGAATAATATTGTCATTTTCAGGGCTCGGAGTTGTCCTGATATTCCTGAAATTCCTGATTTTTTTAAAAAACGTCCTGAAATGTCCTTATTTTTCAAAATAAATCCTGGAATTCCTTAATTTTTTATTACATTCCTTTGAAAGTTTAATTTCAATTAATAATTTTATATTTTTCAGTTGTAAATTTTTCTTTCAGTGGAATATATTTTTTCTTTCAACTGCTTTCTATGCAAAAAGAAAGAGAAAAATTTCCCCCTTTTTTGTTCTCTTTCAAACCGGAAATAGGGTTGCCATACATTCGTCTGCGCCTCGTTTTCAGCCATTGCTCACGCATGTCTGAAGTCAAAAAAATTTAGGTTTGGGTTTACCATTAAATTCTATTTGGTGCCTTTACAGACAAAGATTCTGATTTTAGTAGTGCACAACTATTTACAATGATATCGAAATTGTGAGAATTATTGGCCTACGTTTATGCGCATGCTTGAAATGCTTATCGCGCTGTTTTGGAAGATTTTGATGAGTGTTTTGAAAAATTTTTATTAGCAAGCTCAGAATTTTCTTTTTTGAAAACAATTTTTTTTTAAAAATGCCAAGGATAACGAAATTTTCCGACAAATGGTTGGAACTGGAAGATGGGAATAAATGCCTAATCAAGACATGGTGCCGAAGTGTTGACGATGTTCATTCTGTGGAGGGCTTCGTATGCAAAAGCAGATTCAGTGTTTCAAATATGGGTTTTAGACAAGTGCTTGCGTATGCAGATGGATTAAAACACAAAAAAGCTGTGAACTGTTACAAGAATCAAACACTATTTACTATCAAGTCATCAACTTCATCTGAATCCTCGACATCGACTGTAGTAGTGAATAACAAATCATGGCTCCCCAAAACGACATCAGAGAAAACCATTAAAGCTGAAACCATTTTAGTTTTAGTGGCAATAAAAAATAATTATTCTTTTTCATCTATGAATGATTTAGCTAACATTTACGGAGAAATTTTTGATTCCTCCATAGCAAAAAATCTCAAATTATCTGACAAAAAAGTAAGGTATATGATTAATTTTGAATTAGGTCCGTATTTCAAAACTCTTTTGTTTCGGGATATCGGCACTTCATATTTTGTTTTACTTTTCGATGAAACTACTACAAAACAAATAAAGAAACAGTTGGATATTTACATCTCATATTGGTCTGATAAACAAGGTAAAAATGTCATTTGTTACCTCGAATCACATTTTTAGGGCATGCTGAAGCCAATAAAATTGTAAAAATTTTATTAAGTTTTATTCAAAATAATGGTTTGAATTTAGAAAAATTAATGCAGTTGTCAATGGATGGACCAAGAGTTAATTTAGCTGTTTTAAAGCAAATAAATAGTGAACTGAGTAAGCAAAGTTTAGCAGTACTAATTGATTTGGGTACATGTTGCTTACACATAATCCATGGAGCACTGCGTAAGGGTATTGATAAAATTGATTGTAATATTGATGGATTTGCTATAGATATTCATCAATTTTTCAAGCTATCTCCCGAAAGAAGGGAAGATTATCATTCCTTACAGTTAGAAATACTGGAAGAAACTTTAGCTAGACATAGTTTCCTTCGTCATGTTGAGAGCCGTTGGTTAACTTTGGGCTCAGTTTGTGAGAGAATTGTTGAGCAATATGATGTTCTAAAGGAATATTTCATTGTTAAAATACCTAAAGAGTCGAAATCTCCTCTTTCTGATAGATATCTTCGGATTATAAAACATTTGAAAGACCCTAAGACTCTGGCATATCTGAATTTTGTTTCATTTTTTTGTAAAACTTTTGAACCTTATTTACTTCTAATGCAAAAAGTCGAACCTTTAGTACATGTGATGTACAGTAAGTTAAATGAACTTGTTCGCAGTATTATGTTTAAATTTTTAAACCCAGAAGAAATCAGTGAAAAAAATGGAGTAAAGTTGCTACAAATTAATGTTGATTCAGGAAAAAATTGGTTAAATTTAAACAATATTGAAGTAGGTCATGGTGCAAAAGCAATGCTGGAAGAACTTACTGATAAAACAACATTTCTACAAAGTATTAGAAGCTGCTACATAGCAACTTCAAAGCATTTGCTTCAAAAACTTCCTATAACAAATCCTTTACTCAAAGATCTCCAGTGTTTGTCTCCTTATAATAGAAAAAAAGGAAGAGTCTAGGAGTTCATGTAGCAGATTAATTCAACATATTCCTCATGTGAATAAAACTTCTTCAGATTTTGATAAGATGAATGAAGAGTGGATTCTTTACATGTGTGAAGATGTGACTTTGATTGTGAATGATTATGATATTGATCAAAATATCTGTAAATATTGGAATGCTGTTTTCAATATAAAAGATGCTGGTGGTTATATAAAATATCCTACTCTTTCTAGAGTGGTTAAAGCATGTTTGTCGTTATTGAATGTAAATTCCCAACCAGAAAGAGGGTTTTCAACTAACAATTATGTTATGACAAAGGAGAGAGCTTCTTTATCGGAATTAACCGTTCAAAGTTTACGGATATGTCATGATGTTATTCGAATGCATGGCAATTCTGTTTCCTCCATTCCCTATACCAAAGAAATGATGCATTATATTCAGAAATCTCATGCAGAATATGCATCATATATGGAAAAATCAAAAGATGTAACAGAATTAGAGAAGAAAAGAAAGGACGAGGAAGATGTAGAAGCTACTAGTGAAAAAAAGTTGAAACAATCGCACCTATTAGAAAAAATTAATGAACTTGAGGAAGAAAAGAAAAATTTGCTTGATAATCAGTGTGTAGCTCAAAAACTTTTGGATGATGCAACTAAAAAAATAGCATGTTCTATCAGTGATGATAATATGAGTGATGTGAAAGTTGGACAAATGATGCTGTCTGTTGCTAATGCAGAGATTGCATCTGGGAATGATAAATTAAAAAAGTGCAGTATTACGTTATTGGAATTAAATGCTAATGCATCCAGTTCAAAATGAACATTATTCAATTATACATAAATTAACTGTTAATTTAAAGCATTTATCATGTAACTTATTAATTTTCAGAAAATGTTCAGTATAAAAAGTTTAAATTTCTGTATTATTTTTCATATTGTTGTATTAAAAATTAAAAAACTCAGAATTTATTAAATAGTTTATTCCTTTCTAAAATGTGTTTTATGCATAAAACAGAAATTAATATGTAAAAGTGTGAGAATCGAAAGCACTTAGACACAACATCCGGCCACACCTTCCTCCCCTCCTCTTCGAGACCAAAAGAAAAGGTTAGCGGAATGATTACAGAGAGGGGTATGAAACAGAGTGTACATGTCTCTGGAACTTGCAACTTCTGTTTTGGGTGTCCTAAGCCATCGGGGATCGTTATGATTTGGAGACGTCAGTCTCATAATAATCTATTTGTTTAGGCTTCTTAAGCCATCTTATATAAGGGATATATTATTGGAGACACCAGTCTCATTATTTACGAATAGTTAATTGTTTGGGCTACTTTAGCTAGCTTCATTAGTTAATTATGTGTGTAAGAGACGCCAGTCTCAAAAATATATCTATCGGCTTCTCAAGCCATGTGATAGATTTCAAATGCTTGTTTTGTGTTGTGATGCTCTAGAAAAATAAATTAAAATTAGCATCTGTAATTTTCTTCGCAATTATTTCACCCGAACCTATGCACTCTGAATTACCATTATCGGATTACCAATTCAAAATAGAACGTTGGGAACTTTACTAAAAGTAACATTGGTTTTCTTTAATTATTGAAATATGTCCTGAAAAATGTCCTGATATTTCTTGAAAATAGTGTCCTGAAAAAAAAAATTCTGTACTCCGACCCCTGCATTTTTCATTATTCAACTTCAACAACAAAGAAAATGTCTCAACCAAATTATCTTTATTCTGTTCGTTGTACTACTACACTCATGTTAAGTCACATCAGTTATTATTCCATCTCTTCATAGAAGAAAGAGTCGGATTTTTTTTAGCTACATTGCCTCTTTTCCTGGTTTAATTCTATGAGTCTTTTGATTTTGCAGTTATTTGTAATCAAAGATTTGAATTGGTGGAAATTCAAACTTAAGCATTTTTAACGATAACATATTATTTATAGTCCCGAATATTATTACACATTGTGTATAGCCGTAGTAAAGAATGTTGTGCAGAAAATGCCCAGTGTAGTCTTTTAGAATGGTAATCTCATGAATGTGGTTGAATTCTTCAACTGTGAAGTGAGTAAAGTTCAACATTTTATTGTAATTTTATATCTGATATTACTTACAAGCCTTTTTTTGCGTTTTACACACTTTTACGCACTTTTTTGCCACAAATACCTTTGTTTTGGTGGTTTTTAGTATTACATTTTTTTCATGAAATCTATTTCCCTATGTCATTCATTATACGTCTCCATTCCAAGTTTGGTGTCATTTAATTTGTTAGATCGTGCTACAAACGGCTCTTAATAATGTAAATTAAAAAAAAAAATACCCCGTGTATTACGGTTTAGCCACTATGAAATGTTTTCTTTTTATCTTATTTGAAAATTTTAATTTAGAAAAAATTGTACAAGAAAATTGTACAAGAATTTTGTTGACGATTTTCGTGTTGGGAAAATTTTATTGCCAAAGAGCTGAATTATGTGAGTTTTTGTGTTTGCTGCAGGCATATTGTCGGGAAGAATAGTTTTCCAGGTTTCCGTTTTTACTATACCTGTATATGAACCACTACCTGTTAAAAGCATAGTATGAATAAGCTGATGTAAAAAATACTTGATAACAGCATTTAGTTTTCAGGTTGACCATTAAGCTGTGTCAAATTATATACTGTTTCCCGCATTTCCTTCGATAAAAATTCTCTCTAAGCAAATAATAAATATCGAGATAAATGAATTGTGTTCAGTTAAATACTATAGGAAGAATGGTAATTTTTATGGCCAGAACCAGAACAGTATATTGTACTGGCTGGATATGGTGAACCTTTCGTGGACGTCCATTAGACGTACCTGGTTGTGTGGGTACATGGATTTATTGAAATATTTTAATTCATTAGTTTATTTTTGTAAGTTTACTAACATGTCTGTTAAAAAAAACTAGCTATTATAATGTTCTTTATTAATTCATTATCGAATTTCTCTCACTGAAATCCAGAAGCGATTGTTATTAGAAAACTGAGGTTTCACATATCTAAATTTAACAGTTTATAATCATTAGTCATTTAAATATTTCTTGATGAGATTAGTTTTTATCAGTTCCCTTAGTTTATTACTAGTTAATTTATTTACAAAAACTCAAATTATTTAATTATTAGTTAAAGATGAAAAGAATAATTTAATTAATGAAATGAATTGTACCGTCGAATCTCATTCTTGTTAAAATGGAAAATTCTGTACGATAAAAATTTCCCGAAATTCGGTAAAATCATCAAAAAATTATCCATGGACTGAAATTCTAATAGGACTTAAGTTTATTAAAAAGAAGCATCTCTACAAACGATCTATTCTGGATGATTTCATGAATATAGTTTGAATGAAATTCAACGGTATTTCAATCGATGTGTTTATTAAAATAATCTCTATAAATAATTCCATTTTCAAATGAGATATTGTTATAGAATTTAGATGTTTCAATTTTTCAGCATTTTCTAAATGCACTAAGGATCTAAAAGGTATTTCACTACTGCAGCAACAGAACCAGTTCTTAAACTTTATGTCAGACATAACAGTCATATTATACGTGTCAATGATTTTGTAAAATAAAGTCTCGCCAATTTTTTAAATGCAGAAATAGACATAACAAATTATATTTCCAGCTCGACTGATAGAGAGACACTGAACAATGAAACATGCATAATTCAAAGCCTTTTTTTTTTTTTAAAAAAAGCTATGCTTGAACTTTAGATGATTCATTTTGATCACTTTAGTAAAATTAATTCTGGTTAAAAGGTTATGGCACTGTGTTAGAATTTCAGATCATTCATTTTCTATGGATCGTCTAAATAGAATAAATTCGGACTAAAAGAGAGAGAGAGATCTACTTGATCATCTCAATAGTATTAATTAAACTAAAAGTTCGTAAAATTCGTTGAATTTCAGATATTTCAACTTCTCGAATATATTAATAGAATTAATCCTAAGAGGTTTGCACTCGAAGAGGTAAGTGTCTGGCATGGAATAGTCTCGAAAGTTGGAAGAAATTCTAGGAACGAAACGATGTCATTACTTTTAAGTGCTGGATAAATGACTGTTGCTCTTAGCAATTGGATGAAATGATCCGCCGACGCCCTGTTATTTAAGAAGCAGGAAAACAAATTATAGTGATTTGAACTTGTTTTACGATAAAAATGAATAAAACCTGTCTGCACTTGCTGCACCTATTAATTTTTTAGCTGTCTTTTGTATTTTACATTTCTTTTGCATATATTAAATCGTTTTAGCATTCTTTAAGTAAATACTCTTATATGTATGTAAGAATGCAATAATACTGGCATTTTACAGAAAATAATGGTTTTAAAAAAAAGGGTTTAGTGACAAATTAATTGGATTTTCAACTTAGAGTGTACGAATTGTATACCTTGTAGAGTAGATAATTTTTTATTGAAATTAAAAAAAAAAAAAAAAACATTATTCTTTTATAAACTTAACAGAAATATTTTGTTATAAAACATAGCTAGAGAAAGAGAAAAGACTTTCTTTTTTTTTAAAAAAAAAAGATAATTTTTTATTGTTCTTAGAGAGGAGAGAGAGAGACTATATTCACTTGTTTTATTTCAGAATTTTCGTTAAATATTTCTTAAGGTTTTTGAAACTGGTTATTTTTGGAAGACTTCTCTAAAAATGTTCTTGTTAAATACATAAGCTTATACTTTTGTAGATTTATTTAATATCTCTCTCTAATTTGAGACTTACAATATAATGTAAGAGTGCTGTAATAGAATATTTAACTATAGAATGTAGACAAGGATTTGAAATCCTTTCTTTTGACAAATTTCGTATACGAAAGCACTCGAGCATATTTTTAAATACCTCCTAATCCTTAGCTCTTATTGTCTTAAACGCCTTTAATATTCCTTTCTCTAGAAATTCTGACACCCAAAACATTTTAATTTGATAATATTTTCTTTAATTGTAAAAGTCAGTTTTTTCGTTACCCTATTTTGCCTATCAACATAAAGACAATAACTGAACAATGATTAAAAAAGTATCATAAAACACACACCACACACAATGTTTAAAATATCTAATAAAATTTATCACCTGTTTTTGAAGCTATTTTAGGATTTCCCTTACTGTGTTTGTAATTCTTAAAATAAATACAGATGACATCTGCGCGTGTGCATATGCTACAATCGGTGTTTCCATATCTAGAATAATGATAGATATTCATTATTTATTCTATATATCATGTATTTTAAAATAAATACCCCACTTCACGATTTCCATGTTAGTCAACAAGGAAGTTTATTCCAGTCTGCATGCTTTTTCAACACCCCCTAGAATACAAGGCTTGAGCGCGTGAGTTAGGAGTCATCGGAATAAGGCTTATTGACATTTTCGCCATATTTGATATACTGGCTAAAAAAGCAAAATTTGTGCGCGATACCTTCAAATGTCTAGTTTCTTTTCCTAATTTAAGTAAAATATCACATTAAATTTAATAAAACTGAAATTATTTTTATTTTTTGAAATTAATTTTTGATTTGTTAAAGTAATTTTTTAAAATAACTTAACTGTTCGATATTTAACGATAAAATATTTTTTGCTTTACTTGATATTTATTTTTTTATCAGAAAAAAAAAATAGAATAGAAAATTTTAATCTTAATAAGAATAGGAAATTTTAAAATTGTGTACCCTGTTATTTTTTACTGGAACAGTGATATGTAAAATTTAATATTAGAATTTTAATATCATAACTATATCAAACTCCATTTCCTTAATGTTAAAACAAGTAGTAATTTACACTTAAATTGAAATACGGCTTTAAGTCAAAAGTATTTATAATTTAAAAAAATAATAAATATTTATATTATCTATCGTATTACAACTAGACACAATTGAAAATATTCATTTATTGTAAAATAGTAAGACATAAAAAATTAGATTGTTTATCCTGTTGGTTATTTGTTAAGAAAATATTTCTATGATGTTAAACATTTGAATTTTAATGTAACAATTAGATAAAATTGCATATTCTTGAATTTAAATAAATAAGTGAATAACGCAAAAAATAAAACACAAATTATATACAACAACAACAAATTAGAAATATAATTTCCTATCTAATGAAATGTTATTTTTCCAATGTTTTTAATTTTCGTTTTCTTGGAGTTTTTTTTTTTTTTTTTTTTTTTTTTTTTTTGACATATCATTTTTATTTTGACAATAATTTTTCAAAAGTATATTAGACGTCACCCAAACAATTCGCCTTACTATGTCTTCAGGTGTATGGCCAGAGAAACAAATATCTACATCATTGTAAATTTCAAAGTTATTCATTAACGACATTATTAATTGAGTCATAAATTTTCTTTGGTTAGACTCCTTAAGAAATTTACCTTCATAATCAGGTGACAATAATTTTTGGGTTATTATGAAAGAAAAAAAAACTCTAATGACATCAAAATTAGGAAAGTGTAATCTTCCTCTATTTAAATCTGAAATTAGTTTATAAGCATCTTCAACAGCTAACTCTTTGTCTATATCTAACTGATCCCTGCATGACTCACATTTTAAATTTTTGCATATTGTATATACAATATGCAAAAATACACAATAACCTGCCAGATAAACTAAAATTGGCAAGCTAAATTCAATATTTTTAAAATCTGAATCATTAACAGAAATTCCTAATTTATTTGTTTCAAAATTTACCACTCTTCCTTCCAAGGGTATTTCAATATCAAATCGACTAATTCTTACATTACCAAAATTTGTTAATTTTAGTGTAAAAAATTAAGGTCAACACTTTAATTTTTTAATTTAAGAATAAATTTTAGGATTAAAATTTATGCATATAAAAACTGAAAGAAATATATTTATTCAAATTGTCACCAATTAACATTTTATTCTTAGTTTTGTAAATTCAAAAAATTTAATTGCAGTATATGATTGAATTCTAACAATTTTTTAATACTACATTTGTAAAAGATTTTAATTGCAAAATTAGCACAGAGCTATGAATTAGATTAAAACTATACAATTACAGCAGTAGATTGTTTACTAAAAATATTATGTTATGGAAATAATGGCTGATTTCACAATAATTTGATATCAATGTGTATTAAAATTCATGTATCTATATATTTATACATTTGACATATATACTAAAAGATTATACATATCTATTGAATTACTGTATTATTAAAAATTCATTTTTAACATTTCCCCTTAAGCGTTTATACAAATAAAATATCCTTACATTTATAAAATAATTTTATACCGTTCTTTCTCTTAAAATTTCAATTGTAAAATAATACGAGTAAACTTATGCATTCTAAATAAGAATGATAGTAAAATGTAAGGTTGGTTGGTTGGTTGGGTTTTGTGGCGCAAGGTCCAAAAAAGGACAAGCTGCGCCAATAAAATGTAAGGAACTTACCCTTGATGACTACGTTGGTTTAAAATCCTTTCTTGGAATCATAAGTATCCATTTATTTAAAAGTTCTGTGTCTTTTGGAAACTAAAATATACTGACAGTAGTATTAGTGCTATCATAGTTTCCTTTACAAAACGAAACACAGCATTTGAACGGCATTTTTTTGCAGTTTCAGGAAATATATCACATCCAGAGAAATAAAATTCCACAAAAATCTCATTTTGAAAAATAAATCCACTAAATAAAAATGTATTAAAAACTTACAGACGCCAACAGTTGTTACAAACGCACATTTCGAATTTCCCTTCAAATTAGCTACCAAAGTAGAGATGGCCGTTATTTAGTGGAACTGTTATTTAGGAACAGTTATTACTTAAGAACCGTTTAACAAATAACGAGTTCTTGAAAAATTCTGTTATTAAGATAACGGTTTTCTTTACTGCTGAACTGCTCAAATCATTCCGTTGTTGGTAACTTCTTAAGTCGTTACATTGTTGTTCTACATTTCTACGTTTCGTTATTTTGGAACTTCCGGAACGTTAAAGCTGTTCTCGTTATTTTGGAATTTCCGGAACGTTAAAGTCGTTCTCGTTATTTTGGAACTTTAAAGCAGTCATCGTAATTACGGAACTTAAAAGAAGTTATCGTGGATTTAGTTTCTCATCGTCGAGTTTTCGAGATTCTCGGGAACGCATTTTCCATACTCTCTCTTGGTGGACTATCAATCAGTGTCACCTTCAACTCTTTACTGCGGAAGAGGGGGGGGGTTAATTGTTGAAAAGCAGATGTATGAATAAATGGATTTCACGGTAAAAACTATGAAAGCATCAGTAAGAATGGGAATTCTTGCCTATCCATTTTACGCCAATATTGTAGGGAAATTTTATTCATTTTCCGCTTTTTATTAAATTTCATTGCAATTTTAGTTTTATTTGTGTGAATTTTAGCGAAATTTTCACTAAGATGAAATATTTTTTACAAACTGGAAATTATATTCAAAAATTAAAGGAGGTGTGACATATTTTAAATTTAATGACAAATTTTGAGAGGAAAATTATTAATTCTTATAAATTAAAGTAGATTAAAAAATGAAGCTTATTCAATTAAATATGAAATTTTAAAAAATTTGTAGAATCTAAAAATATTTTTTGATATTTTAATTTTTATTATTCTTTTTAAAAGAATTATCATAATAATACTAAAATAACAATTTATATAAAAAGAATTTTAATTATTTTAAATAATAATTATAGTAGAATTTATTATAATATAATAACATGTGTAACGTAATTATTTCACAGTCTTGAAAATGGATTTCATGTATTGCAATAAAGGAATTACATTATGTTTCTGTAAAAGGTTATTTATAAAATTTGTATTGATATAAAATTATTTTTGTTCTCCCTTTCATCATGGTTTGTTAAGTAATGAACATAATTTTTAAAAAGCATGATAATAAATGTTGCATTGTATAATTATTTTAAATCAATTGTATAGTAAATTTGTAGCTATTGTGTTTATTTATTATTTGAAAATAAAATCACAATAAAATGAATATTGTATGTTTTGTAGCAGCAAACTCTAATTTTCCAGCATTTATCTTTCAAGCTACGTTCAATAATTTATAATTAATTTCAATAATTTATAATATTTTAACGACCCAAAAAATTATTGTTCATTAAATGACTTTTTTGTTTTTTTCTAATCTAATTTCAATACAAATCTTTAAATCCTTACTGATTACATTTTTAATTTTAGATAACTGAAAATAAATTACCATATATTAAATTCTACACTACTGACATTTAAAATTGCTACACCAAGAAGGCGACATGCTACAGACGTGAAATTTATTCGAAAGGAAGAAGGTGCTGTGATATGCAAATGATTATCTTTTCAGCGCATTCAGACAAAGCAGGCGCCAGTAGCGACACCTACATTGTGTTTAAATGAGGAAATTGTTCAGCCGGTTCCTCATACACAAATTGCATTTGAAATTTGTTGCCTGGTGAAAAGTTGTTGTGATGCCTCGTGTAAGAAGGAAAAATGCGTACCAGCACGTTTCTGACTTTGATAAAGGTCGAATTGTAGCGTACCGGGATTGCGGTTTATCTTATCGCAGTATTGCTGCTCGCGTCGGTCGAGATCCAATGACTGTTAGCAGAATATGGAATCGATGGGTTCAGGACGGAAATACGGAACGCCATGCGGGATCTCAACGGCCACCTATCACTAGCAGCCGAGAAGACAGGCATATTATCCGCATGGCCGTAATGGATCGTGCAACCACGTCACGAGCCGTGAGTCAAGAAACGGGGTCGTTTGGAAGACAACAAGTATCTGCACGAACAGTTCGATGACGTTTGCAGCAGCATGGACTCTCAGCTCGGAGACCATGGCTGCGGCTTCCCTTGACGCTGCGTCATAGACAAGAGCGCCTTCAATGGTGTGATCAACGACGAAATTGGGCGCACGAATGGGGAGACGTCATCTTTTCAGACGAATCTAGGTTCTGTGCACAGCATCATGATGGTCGCATCCGTGTTTGGCGGCATTGTGGTGAACGCACACTGACAGCGTGCATTCGTCATCGTCATACTGGCCCATCACCTGGCGTGATGGTACGGGGTGCCATTGGATACACGTCTCGGTCACCTCTTGTTCGCATTGACGATGCTTTGAACAGTGCACGTTACATTTCTGGTGTGTTACGACCCGTGGCTCTACCCTTTATTCGAGCCCTGCGAAACCCTACGTTTCAGCAGGATAATACCGGACCGCATGTTGCCGGTATTGTACAGACCTTCCTTGATACGGAACATGTTCGGCTGTTGCCCCTGGCCAGCACGTTCCAATGAAACCAATGAAACATGGTGAAACTTAACACGTGACCCTTCAAATAACAGAATCTACGTCGTACTGTTATGAGTTACAAGAAAACCAATGAAAATCTCCTAAACGAGTCATGTGATGCACTACATAACGTAATTTGGCAAAAACTGTTATCTGTTGCCAGTGAACCAATGAGAGCTCTCATATTGATCACGTAATAAGTTTAGCCAAAAACCGTTATTTTATAACGCTTTTTGGAACATGTTATTTTTATAAAACGTAACGTTGATAACTAGTTATTAGAAAATAACTGATTTAGCCATCCCTAATAACGACCATCTCTAATCCCTATACTAGGGTTCCGTAATAACGATAACTGCTTTAAAGTTCCAAAATAACGAGAACAGTTTTAACGTTCCGGAAGTACCAAAATAACGAAACGTAGAAACGTTGAACAACAACGTAACGACTTAAGAAGTTACCAACAACGGAATGATTTGAGCAGTTCAGCAGTAAAGAAAACCGTTATCTTAATAACAGAATTTTTCAAGAACTCGTTATTTGTTAAACGGTTCTTAAGTAATAACTGTTCTTAAATAACAGTTCCACTAAATAAGGGCCATCTCTACCCTATACTAAGGACTTATCATCTTGATGGCACAGCCACTTCTTATCTGCGTGCTCAGGCCTTATATTCTGGGGGGTGTCGGCTTTTTAGAGTAGATAAGAGAAATATAGAGTAAAGTTCGTTCTTTTTCAAATCATACTGTAAATTCCTGGAAATCGATAGGATATTTTGAAGGAATTCTTAATTGTTTAGACAGTAAGTGAGTACAATACCCCAGTTAGTTTATATAACTTTACTGATTTCAAAATTTGACTGTTTAGCTAGAGAATAAGTATATCACATGTGCTTTAAATTAATATATAACTGTCAATATTAATTTTACAGTTAATCATTTTACTGGGCTAACAGTGAAATTTATGTTTTTTCATGGTTTGTAAAATGAGCATTAATTTGGAATAACAAACATTTAAAATGATAGTAAGTATTTAAGTTTACATTTTTTTCATGTCTTTTAAAAGTTTATTTTAGAAGAACAATTGTTTAAATTAATAATAAACAATTAAATTGTTATTTTTCAAATATTTTAAATTAAAATGAATTTCAAAATAACACTCTTTGATAACGAACAGTTGAGTTGCTATTTTTTCATGCTTTATGTGTACATTGAAAATGAATTTAGAATGATAAATACTTGAATTGATGAAAAAAAAAAAAAACTACCAGTTAAATTGATGTTTTGTTATGCTGTGTAAGATGAAAAGGAATTTCGGAATCACAAACATTTCTGCAGAATCTTGAAAAAATTACAAATTAATTTTCATCTTCATCGTATTAAGAGTTTAATTGATTTAATTCCAATCGAATTGCTTTGTTGTAAATGATTACATTGTTTAAATAAAATGGTAATGGATTTTTACAAAAAAATAATCATAGTTATTTTTCCTTTTTAATATAAAATATTATCATGTTTATATAATTTATTCCCTAACAACTTCTCTATGAAAGCAAATTATTATAAATATTGAGTTCTTTTCAAGAAACAATCGTTCGGTTGACTCCGAATTTATATCAAGGGTTTATTCTAATCAGTTTTATCAATTCATTTTAATTTTATTTTAATCAGTTTAATCAATTAAATTCATTTTTAATCAGTTTAATTTACCATACAACTGATAAGAAAAAGAATTTCAGAAATATATTCTCAATATTCATAGAAATATTTTCATGTTATTTACATATACATCCTAATTTCTGTTATTTGAAGAAATATTATATTTTCCCTAATATTTTCTTAGGAATTTGATATGCTAGTAATAAAGAAAATATATAATAAAAACAACATCTATGCAGTTCTTTTTCAATTGCGAATATCAAAAACACACTTGGTAAATACTTTTTTGTCGAGATTTATGGAATAAAAAGTAAATAAATAAACTGTTACCCGACGGTATTCAAATAAATGTGCTAGGAGAGTGATGTACTGCTATGGGACGTGAAAAGGTAGATTATAATTCTCGAAACCGTGGTACCATTTGTCGCGTCCGTTGGCTTTTTCTGAAAAAATTTTGTTTATTATTTCCTCCATATTTTTTGCTTTTTCAATAAATTTCTGGCTGACTGCTTATAAATCTAGCAATATATTTTCACAGAAATATAGTTAAAAGTCTTATAGGTACCTACATGTGCAGAATGTCCTAATAATTGCCATTCCTAAGCTATAAAAATATTTCATGTTCTTTTTCTATTTTTGAAATTTGTATCTTTTGCTTACAATTTTATTGCTTAGTTATCATTTATCGTTGACTTTTTTCCTGTTCTGAAATCATAGGATAAAAAAAGCTATTTCACTTTTTTCTTTATTGCTGCATGATTCAAACGCGTATTCAAAGAATCGTTTTTTTTAAACTTATTTTGGAGATTCTCAAAGACGAGACATATTTATTGCTGATGGTTCCTGCGATTGCTTCACAACAACATCGATATACATCGATTAGGACAACATCGATACAGGATTTTTTTTGACGAAGCATAGTTTTATTTAGTGGTTATGTTGGTAAGCAGAAAAGTCACATTTGGACAATGATGTTTCAGCATTTAGTTTTCGTAAACTGTTACATGCTCAATAACATCTGATTATCTATTACAGCTGCACATCTTTTTTTTTCTTCTTCAGAACATCTGTCGTTGGTGGTGTGGCTAGAGCGGACGTGGTCAGACAGGACACATTTATTTCCCCATCATGGAACAGATAAAGGGTGCAGATAAATAAGTAAATAAATACTTTTAAAAATCACAAATATAGTTTAAAACAGTATTTTAAGTGGTAAATCTCTTTCACGTGGGATAACGTTTTTTTCACCGGTTTTCTGTTTTTGCACTCGATTATCGAATTACAAGGATAAATACAATTTTGCCAATCAAATTTATTTATATTAAATTGTTAAGATATTATAGTGCAAATGCATTTTAAACATAGCAAAACGCAATAAAAATAAAAACTTTCAGAGAAATATTTAAAAATTAATAGTAAGTAATAATAGAATGAAGGGTATGAACGAACTCCAGGAATTTTGTGGAAAACTATATTTTAGAGTCAAATAAATATTAGAACAGGTGCAACTGCCATAAAATTAATTAGTTTCATTAATGTAAGTAAAAATAAATACTAAAAGTAAAGTATATAAAACAGATACAAGTAAATAAAAGAAAAATAAATACAAGTAAATAAATACTTATTAACCTTTATTATAAAGGCATAAATATCATTTACCATTGGATTTAGTCCAACCTAGTTACAAAACTTTAAGATTTCAGACATTTTTCTAAATTGTTTGATGTTTCGAATTCCTTAAGGATGTTTTCAATTCTTTCATCCAATTTCATGTATGCTTTTTTCCTTTTCCAGATTTATATGACTTAATTGATAATATTTTATCCATTTTGTCTGAAAATACTGTAAATAAACTGCAGAGAGATGTTTTATGTTTTGTAAAGGAACAAATTTCTTTGTTAATAGGTTATATTTACTCGTCGTCGATATAATCCCAATTTTTTAATTTTATGTACTTTATTATATTTTATTTCCCCTCATGCATACCGATTTTTATACAATTGTTCCTCTTTAATTTTACCACATCCAAATACAACAAAACGATTATGTTCAAACTATAATTTAAATCCTCAAATTGAGCAAATAGATATAAATGTACTTTCCTATATTAAAGAAAAATATTTATTTTTGGAAGAAAAAGATAAAAAAAAGTTGTGCTATTAATGGATGAGATCCATATAAAGCCATATTTAGATTACAAAGTCAATTATTAGGTGCATCTCATAATAATTGTGATTTGGCAACAACTGCGTATGTATTTATGGTGCAAAGTATTACTTCCAAGTATAAGGATGTGGTGCATATTTTTCCTGTCAAAAAATTAACAGCTGAAATTTTATTTTCTATTTTAAAAAAA
>JAPDSC010001411.1:252372-266403 GCA_026290005.1 Latrodectus geometricus
ATATATATATATATATATATATATATATATATATATATATAAACTGTTCGTAATCTAACCTCTTCATAGTAATACATTATTTTGAAATCCATATGCTTTATATCTTAAGAAATCTGTCTTAAGAATCGTAATGATAAATATTTTACTACAATTCTTAAGACAAAATATTCATAAATTTCTTATTTAACTTAATTATAAACTAAATCTAGTTAAATATGAAATAGTTACTTTTGAAATTATTTTAAACAATTGCAGCCATACTATATTTTACTACAGTTATTTCATTGAATTCTGTTTAATAGAATTTAATTTTTCAGTTTAAGGTATATTATTCTGTAATACCTCGATTATTTTCTTCTTAATTCGAAAGAAATTATTTGCACAAGTTAAAGTATTATGTAAAACATGGAAAAAATAATATCCAATTAAATTAAAAAACAGAAACTAACAACATGTTTACAAATATATTAGTTTGGGGAAAAAGAAATCCATTATTTTTACGTGAACTTTATGTAACTTCTTTTGGATTCGCTTTGTACAAAGGTTTAAAACAGCTTTCATGTAGATTTTTTAGGTCTTGCGCGTTACGACTGCTGACATGCGGTTAACTTTGATCATTTTTGATATTTTATAGACATTTTCGACGATGCTGTATCCACATACGAGGTGCATCTCTAACATCCAGTAGAAGCCCTATAGTGCGATCCATCCAGAATGACCTTATCACTTTTCCTCACATCACTATCAGTTGGGTCAAAGCCCATGTGGGAACTGCGGGTAACGAAAAAGCCGACCAAGCCGCTAAAAATGCTGCCATGTCAGATGACCAAAAAACAATTATACCTCTTCCGCGATGCTCAATAAAATCCATCCTCAGAAACTGGGTAATGAAGAACTGGCAGAAAGAATGGATTAATGGTAATATAGGCCGTTCCATCTTTGGCTTAGAACCTTCTGTTTCTATGCATCCCCGGTATTGGTCCAGAAATGAGATTCTTTTCCTCACTGGCTATGGTCCATTCCCTACTTATTTTAAACGATTTAATATAGCTGCAACCCATTACTGCACTTGTGGGGAAGAGGGAAGTCCACTTCACTACTTGACAGCATGTCCATTTACAATATCTTGGCATTTGGCAGCTCCAACAGCTCAATGGGAAACACTTTGGAAAAAGAAAGTTTTGGAAAATCGGCATTCCAGACAAAAGCTCAATAATCTAATGGACTTCCTAATTGATCATGAGCAACTTTTTACTTGGATGAAAACATAAGAAACTGAGAAGGCAGAAAGAACCTTACCAAACAAAAGAAATCGACTTTAACTAATTAAAGAAATGGTCAGAAAATCAGGCAAAAGACTTTTCCATGCATCTAGTAAACTGTGACTTTCTATGCCCTTAATGGAGCACCTGTTACTTTTAACCTTTATAGTTCATGTAAATATTTCTTTTACTTACTTTTCTTTTTGTTTATTCTTAGTTTAGAAGGGCTTAACAGCCCCTAGCTGTATTTCTATGAAAACTATAAAATAAATTATCCAGCAACCTCTACCTTAACTGGTAAAGCTCATCTCGAGCTAGGTACAGGGAGGTCTGCTGGCGTAAAACGTAAAAGCATCTCTAACATCAAAAATACCCGAACGGAATCGACGAAACAAAAATTGTACGTAACTGGTTGTTACAGTCTTATTGAGGACGATAAACACCTTTCACAATTTTACCCACCTGGTTAGCATTTTCGCCATTATAAAAGAAAAACTAAAATGTATCGAATTTTCTGTTTGTTGTCTTCCATTTTTAAAACCTTGTACTCGTAACTGAATTAATCAAACAAAAAACCGCAAGAGGATATTTTAGTGTCAAATGTCACCTTTCCAACGAGCATAAATCTGAAATTGTTTGATATATACCTGACAAGATATCGATCACTACAGACGTCTACCGAAAAAATAATGGATTACTTGTACCCCAACCTAATAGATAACAACTTTCAAAAGAAACATTCTCAAAAAAACTCACTTAAAAATAATCTTTTTTGTTGATTACAAATACATTATAAACAACCATTCTGATATCAGTGATAAAAGAATTAAAACTGTTTTGAATTAAACCACCAAAAAGTAAAGATAAAATTACACTGTTTACTAGCTTTTGAAAAAACAGCAAATTTAACACCAGAGAAGTGATAAAATCCTAGTTGCCTGGAACAAGAGATCTGCGATGTAAATTCAATAAATATTACAATAATATTCAGTAATTAAATACGAACAATATGAGACTAATATAAATTGTCATGAACGAAATCTCTAATGAGTTAATTCAACAATAATGAATGAATTATTTGTGAGTTAATCAAAGTTGTGTGTGTTTTTTGAACAAATTTTCCAACGTACTAAATCAACAATAGTATCGAACAAATTGTTTGTGAAAGTAATCAGTTACTTAGAACAAGATGAAAAAGGTGTAAATTTAGCTATAGTAATGAAAACATTGTTTTTTTTTATGAGAGTAATCAAAGTTATCTGCTTAAAACAAGATCTCGAAGGTGTGATAAATGTAAAGTATTTCAAGTTATCTGTTGTTGTTGCTTTAAATTACAGGTTATTTACTATTATTGACGATTTCAAAAATTTTTTGTGTCTTACATAATCTTGAGATAAATTTTAAGAATCGAAATTATTTTTATTAAGGAGTCGAAAAAAATCTGAACAATTTTAACCAAAATAATTCTGAATCAATATTATAATAATGATGACTGCATGCAAAAAATTTCGCATACATTTGATTACATTGAATGTCAAACAAGAAATTAACAATAACTAATTATAATACCTGTTATATATTAGGTTGGGGAAAAAGAAATCCTTTATTTTTACGTGAAATTTATGTAATTTCTTTTGGATTCACTTTGTAAAAAGGTTTAAAACAGTTTTCATTTAGATTTTTAGGTCTTGCGCGTTACGACTGCTGACATGCGGTTAACTTCGATCATTTTTGATATTTTATAGACATTTTCGACGATGCTGTATCCACATACGAGGTGCATCTCTAACATCAAAAATATCCGAACGGAATCGACGAAACAAAAATTGTACGTAACTGGTTGTTACAGTCTTATATAGGATGATAAACACCTTTCACAATTTTAGCCACCCGGCTATCTTTTTCGCCGTTACAAGAGAAAAACGAAAATGTATCGAATTTTCTGTTGTCTTCCATTTTTAAAATCTTGTACTCGTAACTGAATTAATCAAACAAAAAACCGCAAGAGGATATTTTAGTCTCAAATGTCACCTTTCCAACGAGCATAAATCTGAAATTGTTTGATAAATACCTCACGAGATATCGATCATTACAGACATCTACCGAAAAAATAATGGATTTCTTTTTCCCCAACCTAATATCTTGTCATAATATCTGTTATAATTATTTTAGAAAATGATTTACAACATAATTAAAGTACAGTATGGGGATGAATAAAAGGATGAAAATAATTACAAAGTAAGGTTAATCATTTTACTAAATGATTACTTATAAATTGTTATTTTTCCATCACTTTTTAATTCATTAAAAATTTAAAATTGGAAGTGAGTTCGCCTACAGTAACTTGTACTCTAGAAATACTAAAGTAAGTTGTAAATTTCTGTTATAAAAGCTGATAAGTTCACGGTATAAAAAAGGTCTAAAGTATATTTGGGCTATTGAATTCTCATACAAAAAACCAACTTCAATGCACAGGTAAGACAGGGTATGTATATAAGCTGTGACAACTATTTTCCCAAGTTTTTTTGAAAGAAGTGCTTTATTGATGATTTTTTCCTGTAGAATAATTAAATAAGCTCTAAATCACAACGAATATTTTTTTTTCCGAGAAGGATTCAAGTAATTTTAACAAACAAAGTTGCATTCACACCATATTATTCACCGTTTGTATGCGTGTTCCATTCGAAGTTATCTCTTTTAATCTCGAAAATTACCCTAATGAGAAGCTAAACTAACAATTAGCTATTTACAAAACATTTGATGAAGTACTTCAATTTAAATACTCTGTAATATTAAAATTGTACTTTAGCCATTTATTTACCATGAATTTTAATTTCCAATTTTAGTGCTTTTTAGCACATGCTGCTTAATATGTATAAATTACTAAAGACCTAGAATTGTATAACAATGAAGAGACATAATATTATGCAAATATTAATGCAAATAATTAATATATCTATGTAAACGGAAATTAATAGATTCTATATTCTAATTATATGAAACCATAATCAAAATAAGTGTGCACAAATAATATTTCTTACATATTCTAAAGACTGATGCCTCCCACTTAAATTTGTAGGTGGGGGACTTGTGGCAAATTCACACCCACAGTAACCTATCCCCCTCATCTTGAGTAATAATTTTTCATTTTTATTTTATTTACATAAAATTATTTTTTTTTATTTGGACAGCTAAAGGTATGTATTTACAACAATATTGCTGTTTTGTTTTATAGTTTATACATTTATACTTGTTTTTTATTTCCAAATTTAAGGATCTTAAAATGTTTAAACTTAATTTAATTAATTTGTTGAAAATGAAAATATATAAATAAGTTTAAATTACAAAGCAAAATTCATCAGACCTTTAAAATTGTATGCTGTGCAGCAAGATAAAATATGTTTTCAAATTTGTATTTATGACATTTTTTTTAAATTTCTGATTATATTAATTTTGATGGAAAATATTATCAAATGATTAAATTATAGGTTTTATAAAATTTTCTGCATTTTCTATTTTGCATTAAATTCTATAATGACATTCTTTTTTTATAAATCAGTTTTTATTTTTTCTAAATTTTTGCTTATATTAATCAAGGCTGGACTTTCATTATTAGTTTAAATATTGAGGTTATTTATTCAAAATAAGAAATAATCATAAACTACAATGCATAAATTTAGTTGAATAACGGATTTATATTTCAATGAAATAAAAATATGATTATTTACTTACATATTGGGTTGGGAAAGAAGAAATCCATTATTTTTACGTGAACTTTATGTGACTTCTTTTGGATTCACTTTGTAAAAAGATTTAAGACAGCTTTCATATAGATTTTTTGGTTTTGCGCGTTACGACTGCTGACATGCGGCTAACTTCGATCATTTTTGATATTTTATAGACATTTTCGACCATGCTGTATCCACATGCGAGGTGCATCTCTAACATCAAAAATACCCGAACGGAATCGACGAAACAAAAATTGTACGTAACTGGTTGTTACAGTCTTATATAGGACGATAAACACCTTTCACAATTTTAGCCACCCGGCTATCTTTTTCGCCGTTACAAGAGAAAAACGAAAATGTATCGAATTTTCTGTTTGTTGTCTTCCATTTTTAAAACCTTGTACTCGTAACTGAATTAATCAAACAAAAAAACGCAAGAGGAAATTTTAGTGTCAAATGTCACCTTTCCAACGAGCATAAATCTGAAATTGTTTGATAGATACCTCACGATATATCGATTACTACAGACGTCTACCGTATAAATAATGGATCAATTTTTCCCCAACCTAATATTATGTTTTAGTTGTTAATTTCTTTTAAAAAATGCTACGCAGGAATTATTGCTTTTTTTTTCAATTCAGCTACATATTCACTCTATTTACTTTTGTTAACATTTTTATTTATTTGTGCTTTATTTTCTAAGATTGAATGTATACTTGAGCGTCTATTTAGGACCATTTCTTACTTATTAGAGTTAATTCGACCAGAACCCAGCTTGAAATGTTTTCTTAACGATCACAAACATTCACACCTAAGGTAAGAGTTGAACTGTTAAGGTGAGGAAAAGAGCGCCAAACATTCATTTGTCATCTTGGATAAAAGCATTGTAGTCTAGTGATTAATGCATACACCCATAACAACTAGTAGAGTGAAAATTAATAGTTGATTTCTGCTATAGGTATCTTTTAGCTAAATGTTGGCTAGAAATTAACCAAAGACATTAGAACTACTAACTTTTAGCTAACTACCTTGCAAACTTTTCAGTAAGAAATAGAACAGACTTTTTCCATTTCTTATGCACGCTGCTTTGCTCACGAAAAAAATATATTATAATTTATTTTAAACAAAAAAACACGCTTACGCTTATTTGAAAAATGAAACTATTTTTATAAGGTAAAAGGAAAAGAAATATGTGATTTTTTTTTCTTTTGTAAATAAATGCTAGAAAATGTCTCACATTTTAGTTAGCTTTTTTAAACTTTTGATATTTCCAATTAATACAAAATGTTACGTTTTGATAATCTTACATATACTTCTTATACACTGTCTACCAATAAGTATTTGGACATCTATGCAAATTACGATATCAATGATCCTGAGGTACGTCATGGCCTCCGCCGGTATATATCGTGTAGGAAACAGCATCAGCATTAGTCGCATGCAAGATGCCGCGCAGTTCGGAGCTCTCTGATTTCGAGAAAGGTATAATTATCCGATATCACAGATTTGGCCGATCCTTAAGGGACATATCTAACTATCTGAAGTACGCAAAATCGACAGTGGCCTATGTGATTAAGAAGTGGAAGGGGAGTGATGATTGTCGGAACGTGCCCCGAGTCGCCAGACAAATGAAACTGAGAGATAGAGACTGACGAGTGCTGTCCAGAGAAATTCGGAAAGGACACTAACCAACCAATGGCCCTCATCCGCGAGGATTTTCAACAGGCATCCGGGAGTATTGTTTCTATGAATACCATCCGTAAGAAAGCCCATCTGCTTGGTTTTCATGGTCGTGCTACTGCCCATAAGCCTTTGATCACAAAGCCCAACAGCGCTACTTGGTTAATGTGGTGTAAAGCACATCGAAATTGGACCGTAGATCAGTGGAAACGGGTTCTTTGGAGTGAAGAATCAAGATTCACCCTTTACCGTTCGGATGGTAGGGTCTGGCATCTGCCTTAAGAACGTCTCCTGCTAGAATGCATTGAGAATGCATTGTGCCAACAGTCAAGTTCGATGGAGGTGGAATTATGGTCTGGGGTGTTTCTTCTGGTATGGACTAGACCAAGGGTCCCCATTCATGGTAAACTCAACACCGATGCGTACTACACCATTTTGGACGACAATGTGCTTCCTACGTTATGTCAGTTTTATGGGTTGGACCTCTGTTACTTTCTGGACGACGATGCCAGTTGTCATGTTTCGAGGTTAACTAAAATGCCAAGGGAAATCATCAAATGGACTGGCCTGCCCAGAGCCCAGATCTGAACCATATCAAGAAACTCTAGGACGAGTTGGATCGCCGAACTAAGGGGTGCACTACACGTCCAAAATCGGTGAAGAAACTTCTATGTCTTCTCCAAGCCGAGTGGAAGACAATACCACTAGCTGTTATACAAAGACTTGTGAAAAGTATGCCACGGAGCGTTAACGCTGTAATTGCTTCTCGTGGAAGCTGTATCAACTATTGATTTTGAATAAAGTTAGTTTTTCTTTTCTATCACAGGTGTCCAAATACTTATTGGTAGACAGTGTATATGTTGTCAAAAATTATTTTCCTATCTAGATTGTTCAATAACTATTTAATTCTCAAATAGAACATCAAAGATGTGGCTAAAAATTTTATTTGAAACATGGTAATATAAGATGATAACTTAGATATCATGGAAATAATTTTACAGTTTCAATTTATTTCTAAGTTGTTTCATTCATCATAATGCATTTGCTTTATTCAATGTATTCAGAATTATGCAGTAGCTTATAGATTTTATTTTGCTAGATATGTTACGGCTGACATTTATTTGAATTATAATTGTCAATTTCAATTACAAACTGACGCAATATTGCAGTAAAATCATCTTTATTTTCAGGGCCAATCACTATGAAGCCAAAGAAGAAAGTGTTCAAATACCCCTTGTTTCTTGCATGCTTCATCTTCACTGGTATCATATTCATCTTCTACTTCCGATTTGAATTGTTGGAAGACATGACTAGAACGCAATTTTTTGCCGACGACAAAGCAACTTCGTTCTTAATTGATACTCCTGGTTGCCAAATCCCTTCATGGAATCCTTGGGATGATTCTGTTAAATCACTTTTTAAGCCCATTCTTTCACCTTACAAGTGCGATGGACCACCATCATTTTTAAGAGTGTTGCCGAACGGAGTCATTGGTGTTGAAGAAGCCTTGCTTCAGTATTATTACGAAGTTGATCCAGAAACTGTTTCATGTACTTATCAAGAAATCAAGCGAAATACAACAATCATTGATGAGAACTTAGACAATCGCGTTAATTTTTCTAAATCAAAACCTTTGACCTTCAATCAACCTCTTAATATTGATTTTTTGAAGACAACTTGCACACTAGGAGATTCGCGCAATTTTGAAGAGTTTCTTCCCATTACTCCTCTGAAAACAGAAGTTGAGCAACGCTCGATAGAACGCCAGGCAAAACTGAAAGTTAAACAGCCTCTCAATGTCATCTTTTTGGGTATAGATTCAGTATCTCATCTGAATTTCATACGTCATTTCCCAAAGTCCAAAAAGTTCCTGGCAAACTATTTGTCTCCAATGACAATGAATGGATACAATAAAGTTGGAGACAATACTTTTCCAAATATAGTACCTTTGCTAACTGGATGGCCTTATGATCATTATAGTAAAACTCATGAGAACAAGTTTTATGATGACCTAGATTACTCTTGGAAAACATTTTCCGCACTTGGATATCGAACGTTACTTGCTGAGGATGCTCCACGTATTGCCACTTTCAATTATTTTAGAAATGGCTTTCAATATCCTCCTGCTGATTATTACTATAGGCCTTTTGCAGTAGCTGTAGAAGAGTCGGACATTAAAGCAAAAAGTAAAGGTCAGTGTTTTGGGAGCAAGATGGAGATGGAAGTAATATATGATTACTTAAAGAGCTTCGTGAGTACCATGGATAGGAACCGTCCATTTTTCGCTTTTCTGTTTCTTGCTCGATTGACTCACGACGTATTTAATTTTGCTGGTTATGCTGATGAGCCTACTTATCAGTTACTAAAATATTTACATGAAAATAGATATTTAGAAAATACAATGTTGGTCTTTTACAGCGATCACGGAATTAGATATGGTGGCATTCGAAAAACTCGCATTGGTCAATATGAAGAAAGACTACCGTTTATGCATCTTATTTTACCGAAATGGTTCTTGAATGAATATCCAACAATTTATCAAAATTTGCTGGCCAATAGGGAGCGTTTGACAACTCCTTATGATATCCATGCAACAATCCTTCATTTAGCCAGTGTGATGGCTAATGATTCTAATTTGGAAACAAATTTGAAACCTGGATTAAGCTTATTCCGAGAAATTCCTGTGAATAGAACATGCGCTGAAGCTGGAATTTCTCCACATTGGTGCACATGCCAAGTATCCAAATCGGTATCAAAGAGCTGTTCTGTTGTCAAAACAGCTGCTCGAACGATTATTGACACTATCAATAGTTGGACTAAGCCGTTTAATAAGAAATGCTCTGTTCTAAAACTAGATAAAGTTCTTGATGCGAGAATTGTTGATAATTCATTCAAAAGTGATAATTCAACATCGCAAGAAGGAACAACTCAAATTAATAATTATCTAATTGTAATATCCGTTTCTCCTAGTGATGCTGTATTTGAATCAACTGTAAGATGTCCAGCTGTTGAAAAGACTAAATGCGAAGTCATCGATGACATCAGCAGAATTAATGCTTATGGTTCACAATCAGATTGTATATCAGATGTAATAATCAAAAAATTTTGTTATTGTCTATAAGTGAATATTCATCTTTTTTTAGTTAAACTTATCTGAGAGGATTCGAATCTTAATTTTTATTCTTCTACAGTAATCAAAAGTTAGAATGTCACATATATTACCATACATTTCAAATAATATACCATCAAGAATATAATTTAAATTTCTAAATTTTTGTTTAGTTCGTAAAAAACAAACTGCGATTTTTTTTCTCAACACATTTATTATTAAAATGAGATTTAATTTCTGGTTTTAATTTCAATAAGAAACTTTAATTTAAACTATTATATTAGTTATTTAATTAATTTTTAAGCAAAGTGCCAAATTTTTCTAATTTAGATCTGTCAAAAAATATTTCTGAATGAATTCAGAAAAGTATTTTGGAGTAAACAAAATATATGTAAAATATTAGCAAATGCTTTCAACTATAGACAAATCAACATTGCCTTATAATATAAATTCGAATGCTTACTTTTCTAGGAAGAAAATTTAAACACTATAATAACATAGATGGTTCTATTTAATGAAGTTGGCAATCTTAAATTTGTAATAAAATCAATATTGAACCTTACACTGTACCTTCATAATCTCCTTGATACATCATTCCATTTAATTATTCCAAGTATTTTTTGTAATAATCTATTATTAAGCCTTCGATATTTAGACAGTGTTATGCATCTCTATACCGAGCACTAATTTTTAGATTTTTGAATTAGTTGTGGTAGGAAATATGATCTTGATTAAGAAACTGGACTAAATGTGAGTGCGTAATATTACAAATCGCACTAAGTTTTCTGTTAAAAATGTTTGCAGCTCAGTTTTATTTATCGCAACTTTTATCTACTTTTACCAGTAAAATATTTTGGCGTATAATTTTTTGGCGTTCATCACCGTCCATTTTTTCTTTAGTTTCAAGTTTTGAATTTCTTGAAAAGATTTCTCCGAAATTATATTCCAAAATATTTTCATTAGGGGATTTATTCAACTAACTAGTTTGCTTTTTACTAGTCAAGTCAACATTCCTTCGTTTATATTCTAAGATACTACATAATAGATGAAATCAGATCTGATTTTTTAGTAGAGATTAGTTTTTTTTCCTTTTATCATCATAAAAAGATACAATTAACTCCCTATTATCCCCGAGTTTTTTTTATCCTCTTTGGAAATTATCAGTAATTTTTCTATATCCCAAAATTTTTTTAAATTCTTAACAAAAATGTGTTTTATGGTAGATAAACAGAAGTTTTAATGATTTTCTAAAGGAATCTATAAATTATTAGAAAGAATTACTTATTATTCCTCAAAATATATATGTTTATGGTACCTATTGTGTGCATAAACTGTTCGAACACAATTGTGTTGATTTATTTTCTTTTTATGATAATTTTGTGGTTTATCGGCTAAATTGACCCATCCTCGATATCGTCGCCATTTAATATGCCGAGTAAACGGCTGAGATTAATAGACACAATGTCACTATGCTCTGGCCATATGTACCTCTTGGTTTCACAGTAATTTGTGAACTACGAAAGCTTGGTTATAATTAAATTTTTGTTTTAAATTATTGACATCATTTAGAAAATTGATCTTGCTTTTATTACCCTCAAGTACTGGAATTCGTTGGTTAAATACCTTTGATTAAGTTGTAATTCAGATTTTCCAGCTACAATAACTCCAACGGTAAATGATATAATATCTGCTGTAAAAATTGATGTAACTCTTAGTATATATATAGTGAAACAATAACTTGGTGTTTGAATTTGCTACATGTATCCACTGACTGCACAATTCAGCATAATTTATAAATTGAGCATCTTTGACTGAATCGGTCTCTTTTCATTTCATTTACATTTTACTTTGGTAATATTTTGATACAGGAATTACCTGAATGATATTGATGTCTTTCATTTTAAATATCATCCTTTTACTATTCTAGATCTATTAAAACTGGTTAAACAGCTTCTCATTACAAGGAGCCACGTTTATCAAAATAATTCTTAATTAATAAGAATCAAATATAATTCTATTGTTTCAAATAACTTACCTAAATGCGCATGATGTTCCTAAATGTGCATAAATCGATTGTTATAGAAATGTTTGCTTTATTTGTTTTTCTGTTTCAATTGTTCAGTATTGAAAAATGGCTAGTATTTATTTTTATTTTGGGCATTATTAGTTTAAAGGAAAGGAAAATCAAAATGAAAGTAATCTTTATTTTCGTACATAAGCGATACTCGTGAAATGGTTATTTGTGAGTTATTTGAATTGTGGATCAATCTTAGTGAACAAGTCTTCCGAACAAAACTTCAAAAAGTTGAAAGATGCTTTTTTGGACACACAAAAATGTTATAAGATGTAACATTAAGTTTGTAGCTTACGTACATTCCATGTCAACTGCATTTTGTATTTGGTCATAACGAATAAAGTATAATTTTTGTATTCATTCAATGTTTGTCACTTGTATTTTGATCAAAACCAAAATTTGCCTTAAATTAGGTGTACTGCGAACTCATGAATTGTATAATCAATATACTCTTGTATAATTTTTGATTAATAATTATGGTATAGAAGAATAGAACAAGCCGCAGTCAACAATAATAAATGCTTCTGGATTGTTTACGAATCTCTTTTTGACAAAATATGCAGTTCTTAAGTTTTCATGTTACGCACATCATAATTCATCTTTTACTTAAAGATATGTATCACTGTTTGTCATTTATTTATTTTTGTTAAAGCATTATTCGATGTAGATAAATGTTTTATTTGTAATATGTCTTAAAAATATTTTAAAATTTGAAAAACAAGAATGATATGCATAAAAATTTTTCATTTTTTACTTTACTAAAAATTTATATCACAACGCAAGTAAAAATCTGTTAATTTCGTTATAAAAGTAAGTAACACGAATTTCTATAAAGAACTTCATAAAGAAGTCAATAAATTATTTTATCTTTTAGAAATTGCATTCATAACAATAATAAGCAAATTAGAAATTGCTTTTCCTTTTTTTGTCAATTCATTCACTTTATTTTGATAAATTAATTAGTTTAAATGATATTTTATTTTAATGAACGATAAATAAAGCTTCTATATGAATATCTTAAAAATTTTATTTCACAATTTATATTTGAATCATCTTCAAAGTTCACTATAAAAATATTTGGTTCCCTCAAAAATGTAGCTAATAATAAGTATAAAATTTTACTCAAGAAATTTTATTTGTGTTACTTTGTTTTGTAATTCTACGATTATGTGTGCTTTAAACACGTTGTCAGCATCATTGTCCGAAAAGTTGTCATTGTTACTTTTTTTTGTTGGCTAAATTGATATATTTGTTAGCATCTGCATATTTATAATCTTTGAAAAGACAA
Organism: Latrodectus geometricus; assembly: GCA_026290005.1. Lineage (NCBI taxonomy): Eukaryota > Metazoa > Arthropoda > Arachnida > Araneae > Theridiidae > Latrodectus > Latrodectus geometricus. The sequence goes on from JAPDSC010001411.1 coordinate 265,514, forward strand.
CTAAATGCTTATATATTAATTTTAAAGCATATTATTTACCATTTAAAATAAATGTAACTACTATTTCTTGATTATTGTGCACAAATTCATTTTTGTTTATTTTGTCATTGACATGTTTATTTTTTATTGTAAAACAATGTTTTGTTATTTTCATTTTGAAAGCATGATTTAAAGCATTAAATAAAGTTTATTTCTCTCATGTTTTTGGTTGTTTTTAATTTCTTTATTATATCACACAAAAAAAATTTTCTTATTGAGAAATGATTCAATTTCTCATTAAAATCCTAATAAGGATTTTCAAATTCCAACTAATCCAGTGTGTGAAAAAGAACCCCTACAGTTCGTGCTGTAACTACTCAGCGTCAACCCCCCCCCTTATTAATTACTAATGGCGGACACGTTCCAGTTAAAAAACATGTTAGAATACATGATAATAAAGGCTATCCTCTCTAAAAATATAATATTCCTGTTGCAAACTATTCTGATAAAGGTTATTCACTGTAGAAAAAATATTTCTTTCGGAAAACAATGCGGATAAACCTGTATTTGTGTGTGTTATTTAGATTTTAAGATGACTAAGGTTTAGCATTGAATTTTCTTAAACCTTGCACCGGTAAATATTTTGTAATAGATTAATAAAGGTGCGAAAAAGATCTTATGAGAAGTCATTGAATTAAAAATTTTCTCGAATTTGTACTCGCATTTTAAAGCATTCTTGAATGCCGCGTTTACTTTTTAAATAGCAACAATGAAAGTAGTTTGTAAGATTCTGGGAGGCATGAGGTAGACACACCAATTACATCTGATAACTATAAATTGGTGGAAACATTCTGGGAGGCATGAGATAGACACACCAATGACATCTGATAACTATAAATTGGTGGAAACAT
>JAPDSC010001411.1:266413-284991 GCA_026290005.1 Latrodectus geometricus
ACTATAAATTGGTGGAAACATTCTGGGAGACATGAGGTAGACACACCCATGACAACTGATAACTGTAAATTGGTGAGACCTTAGCTCACTGGCTGGAAATGGCTTTGTTCTCTCAACCGGAAGTAAGTTCTACCTTTCGGTTGAGAGAACATACCTAATTGTCGTGTTTGCCAATGGCGGCTAGAGTACGTAAATGCAATGCTCTCCAAGTGTAATGATTTCCCTGAGGTTGGGGCTGGAATAATTAGGGATTTTCTGCTTAATCCCTTCTTTTAAAATGTGAAAACCCTCCCACTTTCGGGGGTTACGAGGACACACCCACAAAGTGTTTCATTATACAAGAGACCATCATTTGTGCCCAAGGGTGGAACTAAATGTGTCATCAATAATTATCCAGCCATTTGAAGTAAATTATAAACGCGATAGTTTCTAAGTATTTACCATTTACTCTAACAAAATGTGTGTCAAGATGTTTACGTAGTTAAGTAGGGTTAAGTTTCAATTTATTTTATAAAAATAACACTGAGGTATTCGTTAATTAGAATATTATGTGGTAAAAGTATGAGTTGGTGTATTATATGGTATAAGAATATTATATCATTATGATTTTATCATATCATTATGATTTTATTATATCATTATGATTTTATATCATTTCCAATGTAAAAATTGAAATGATTTTCAGAACCTGAATTAGTAGACATTAGGGGCAACTGCTTTCATCAGCATAATAATGCATGTAAAATTAATAGATGCTGCTGATAGGTGCCATTTCAATTCCATAGTTATCTATGGTTTATAATGGTACACTTCGTCATTTAGATGCCATCTAGGACATTAGCCAAAAATTTTCCGAATAATACAATCAATTTTCTTTTCTGTAAGCAAAATACCCTAAAGCAAATTAAACTGTTCAACTGCAGTTATCTTGTTTGTGCAACTAAATACTGTTTTGTATGACTTCCGAGATGCTTCTAGATTCTTCCAAAAAATTGTGTAATTCCTGAAAGTTTCAATTTCTGAATAAGAGAAGGAAGATAAAATTAACTTTCCCTTTCTCTAACGCACTTGCAATGTTCATTTACAAAACAATAGAGATACAAATAAACTTTATTAATGTTTCCCATTTTGACACAAACAAAATCAAGATGTTTATGTAGTTAAGTAGAGTTAAGTTTCAATTTATTTTATAGAAATAACACTGAGGTATTCGTTAATTAGAATATTATGTGGTAAAGGTATGAGTTGGTTGAATATATGGTATAAGAACTGCCATTATGATTTTATATTAGCTGCAATGTAAAAATTGAAAATCAGTTTTGGATCAACATTGTTTCCAATTCCTTTTAGAATTTCTGAGTCCGGTTCTTTAAGAAATAAAATTTTCTATTAATGCAGTATTTATAGATCACATTTTGAAACTTCCAGTTACTTTGCTCTTTAGAGGATTACATGGTCAAATTTCAAGAACGTTCCTATTCAGGTGGTAGTGGAATGACACGAAAAATGTTTACTGGCATTTAGAATAAATCAATTTTAATTATGAATTTATAATTTTTTTTGTTGGTGCCTAGTATCAGATAAACAATGAAGTTCGAACATAACTGCTGGCCACCGTAAACGCAACACCCTGCAGGAAGCATGCAAATAATATGAAATGGTATTCTTGATGTAAAATAGAAAAAATAACAAGCATTATGTATTGATATCTATAGCAGAAATATTTTAATGTAAATTTTATCGCCAAAAACTGAAAAGATAATAAAATTTACAACAGGCTGTCTATAATGAATGTTACTCATCACTATAAAATTCATCGAACTTTAATGAAAAGAAGGAATTTTATCTCGGATCAAAATAGCTGTAAAAAATGTTATAATTTAATGTATATAACCATCACCGAGATTTCTGATCTTAATCATAGGAATTCCAAGTGATTTATCTGGTTTGCTACAGAATGCAATGGCTTGTTTTGCTTTTTAGAGTTTTTTTGATTTTCTGATACATATCATAAGCAACTAGTAAATTATTTCGAATGAATTTATGTGATCCAGTTTAACATTCCAAATTTTGTAAAAATCTGTAACTATAATTAAGTTAAAAGTAAAACTATAAAAAATAAAAATCATTTATATTAATAAACTTTTTATATTTTAATAGAAATACGAAAATTTAAAAACAACTTTATGTGTTTTTAGAGTGAAAATAAACTGACATTTATTTTAACTCTAAAATCATTTAAACTAAGAACTTCATATGCTCATGGCGGTGAAGGCGAGTTAAATACTGTATCTTTAGGATAATGGGTTTGTAACAATCGCCTGTCACACAGCGCCTCATAATTTTAAGCCACAATCAGGAGACGAGGTCACACTTGTCCTTGCACCCTCCTCTCAACATCCACGCTATACCAGAGGAAGGAACTTAAAATTAACATGGACACGTCCCCACCCATAGAACTCCCACAAACTATTGAGGGAGAAAGTGATCTTCCTTCCAATCCCAGTGTGAAGCTACTACACCGCTGGGACAAAGACTTACACAAAAATAGTTTTAAAAAATTCCCTAACTAACTTCCCTAAAATTCCCTATCGCTTTTCAAATGCTTAGACCAACATCATGGAATTTTTTCAGCTAGCACTAGTGACAAATGATATACAATCAAATATTTTAAATATTAGGTTGTTCGGAAAGTTATTTCGTTTGATATGAAAACCTATAGCGAATAAATATTGAATTGAATTGTATATAGTCAATTCTAGTCCAATACCTTTTACCATCTATCTGGTCGTAGCATGATTTCATACTCATTTGGTTTTCACAAGCAAAGACCTTATTCCGGTGGGAAAAACGAAATGACTTTCCGAACAACCCAATAATTATAATCGAATGACATATTACGATTTCTGATTTTATTCAACTGGACTTCACAGTATTATCGTTGGAGCTGAAAAATTGATTGTATCTTTCAGTAAACGTTGGTCACATTTTCTGTGCTGCTTTTCATGAGTTTATGACAATTTTTGCCAGAAACTTTTATTAAATGTAAATTTTTCTTTACTTTTATAAGAAAACATTTTATAGACAGTTTTTTAAATTTTTCTTTACTTTTATAAGAAAGATTTTATAAATATTTTTTTTTCTAGAGTAAATAAATGAAGGGTGTTTCTTCCAAAATTAGATTAATGAAGTTTCTCAGATAATCTTGAATACAATTTTGGATATATTGTATTTGAAAAGAATAATACTCAATTTCCTAAAATATTTGGAATATAAATACGCCAAAGCAAGGTGTATATAGCAATATATATATATATATATATTGCTACATACACCTAATATATAAGTTTTACTTTCAATAGTTCAAATGATGGTAGTTTTTCCATGTAATTAAATAATGATTGCAGTTTTCCCATGCTTTGAAATCATTGGACTGTTGTTTATGACTAACTTAACTGTATTATCAGACATATCATTGAATAATTAAAAAAATGTGTATCAATTCAGAATATTTCCCCCTTACTAGTTTGACCGATTTGAACTTATTTAAATAAAACAATAGACTTATTTTAAGGCAAAAAATATCTTGAAAAAACTTCATTGAATGTCTAATAAGACATTCAATGAATTTTTTTCAAGATAATTTCTTAAATATAAGAAAATTTAAATATTAATGTATATATAAATGTATAATTGTTGGTATGATAACACTTAAAACCTAAAATAAAATTATTAAGACTTGTTGTAATTAATATAACATAAAGAATTATTGAAAAATTGACATAAATTAAAAATAAATCAAAATTTTTATTATTAATAATTAATTAATTAATAATTACTTTAGGAGAAAGATATTATAAATCGTAATTTTATAAATGTGAATAATACATGTATTTAAATTATAAAGGAATAATTAATAATTGCTGTATACAAATGAATTATTTCTAATTTTTTAAACTTTTTTCATGAATTTTTAATGTGAAGTGAAATACTATTTGTAAAATTGAACAAGATTTTTGACAGTGTTTTAATTCTATTCAGTGCTGCCATCTGTATGTACTATAGAATACTAATAGTTGTTAATATGACTTTGGTGAACTATAAAAATATTTTAATTTAAGTAATCACACTTTTCTAAACATTAATTACATAAAAAATATAGAAAACCAAAAAAGCTTAATTTTGAATGAAAATTCTGGGAATTTTCGTAAAAGTAAATATTTATTATTTTAAAAAATAAATTCTTTAGGTGACATTTTCCAGTTTCATAAATAAATAGCATATAAAAAAATTTTTCTGTGATATTATTTATATGTTAAAACATTCGATGTTATAAGTAATTTATAATTAGTATTTGTCTGTCTATGTTAACCATTTCTAATTAGTATTAAGAAAAAATTTTCAAACTTGCGAATAAAAATAAAGCTTTCATTCGTTTTTTACATTCGTGAAAATAAATTGTAGTGACATTCTTTCCTCTGTCATAACTTGACATGCACAGTCAGTTATTCATGAAACGGAAATAGGGTACCCTGTTAATCAGAGAGGGTACCGGGATTAATATCAGACAGAGCAATTTGAAAAAATCGTGACAAAATCATTCTATGAAAATTTTTGGATGATAAAAATGATTCCGTGTTTAGGAAACCGTAAGACAATTTATCAGAAGACATTTTATAAAAAACTCGACTGGGGTACAATTGCCAATTATATAATATTAGTAAGTTTTTTAAATTTTCAAACTACATTTTTGTTGTTGATTTTCGAATAATTGATTCGGTTCATTACTGATTCGGTTTTAATAATTGATGATTTTAACTCACAGCGCACTGTTGAATGAATATTTATTCATTTTAAATGTTTTCCTATTTATTGTCATAAAGTTTCATAGTTAGAGAGCATTTATTAGCCGAATGAATAATAAAAAAGTATTTGATATTTTTATTAGTTATAACTTGTGTATTAAATAACATGTATCTGTATAATAAATGTATAAATATATTCTTAAAGTTCTAATTTATTTATGTAAATATAAGGAGTTTATAAATGAATATAATGGATTTAGTATGCATTAATTTCTTTCTTTCTTAGTTTATTGAAACTATTGAGCCAAGGTTTTACGATGTTTCTTCTGATTTTTCAAAACTCATATCGTTTGCTCAAAAAGAATTATTCATATACATTGACTTCAATCCAAATAAAGTGCTTTATTGTTATTTTACATGATTTTAATAATGTTTGTCATCTAACGTTAACATTTAAAGAAAAATTTCTATTTGGATCTAATTAGCACAGTAATGCAAACAGTGAAAACAATCTAAAATAATCATCGTACAAAATATTTTGTAGAGATGGATTTGAAGGAATTATTATTTTTCCGGTTCCACAAAACCAATAAGTAGTCCTCTACTTTTTGCTTGATTTTTCCGCAAATCTAGTGAGTATATTTAAGCTTTCCTTAAATCGCAGTTTTCCATTTAATTCATATCTATATCAATCCAAATATTTATTATCAAAATGCATTTACCTTGATACTAGTTGTTTTGATAAATTTTAAGATTTTCTTCAATACGTGGGAAAAAAGAACAGGAAATGGACTTTAAATTTTAAAGAATCAATGTGCAATCGAATGGGGCTCATGTATATATAACGGTTTGAGTAAAGATTCTACATGATTTCCAGAAATGCTTTCTGGGAATGAAATCAGATAAATAACTGGTCTCTTTAATTCGTAGTAAAAATACAGTACTTCACAATTAATGAATTAAGAAAGCACATATTCGGATAAAAAAGCACTTACAACTAAACAAAGAAAAGCTTTAAAATATATTGAAGATATTTTACCACAACTTTCTTCTAACACAAATTAGAAGAAAGTTTGTGAAATCAGATGTTAAAGTAGTTTAGTTATTGAAAAAGTGTGATACATTGTAATGTGATACATTATTGAAAAAATGTGATACATGTAGAAGAAACTCCAGAGTATTATATTTTTTGCCATTACTCCAATAGACTTAACGTGAAAAACGTAAAACTTGGCGTGAAGATAAAAGACATTACACTTGACGAAAAAAAGGAAGCATAACAACACAAAAATTTATTGAAACCACACGAAAAAGACAATTCTTGAAATAATTTGAACAATGATTTCATTGAAACAAAATAAGTGTGATACAATAGTGTAGAAGACACTCCAGAGTAATAACCCTTGCTCACATAATTACTTTTACAGAATTTACTTAAGAGACGTAACTTTTTGAGTGATTGTAAAGTACATTACAAGAAAATATATTAATACAAAAATTAATGGAAAGTACACAACATAAGAAAAAAGCAGAAACTTTGAAACCATTACATTGGTACGATAGTCGCCTATCCAAGAGAAAGTATGGTAAATGTATATGTCTTTTAATAAAAAATCTTCCAGGCCTGAACTGCAGCGGTTGATTGACATTATTTTTTCTAAACTTAAAATAACACAACTATTTAAGAGTAGGTATCTATTTCAGTAGATGGATATTCTTCGGTGGATACATTTATATAAAAAAGCATCTTTACAAGCGCTTATACAAAAAGTGTCTTTCGTCTTTATACATGTCCATGGGTCTTAAATCAAAGAAATGACTAGTAAATCATTTGGAATATCTATTAATTTAAAAAGTTTTTCAGTAATACCACCCAACGCAATCTGTTCTTTATTATGCATAAAATTGAATCCGTATATCAACAGAAAATGAGATTATCTTTTGGTTACAAAACTGGAAGTTGTTAATTATAACTTGGCTGAAAATTTTGAACTTAGTTCAAATTCCTTTTGAAATAAACCAACCATATAACTCTTTCCTTGCTAGACATTATAAAGTCGTTTTAGTATCCCTCTTTCAGGAATTACCATTGAGAATCGTTTTGAACTTTCAATCGTGACACATAATTAAAGGGGACACGCGTATCAGTTGATGAGATATCAGTTATTTATGTTTCTTTTACTCCACACTGAATAAATCACCTTCAGATCAATCGTTCAAGAGCTCGACTTCAACATGGATCTTGGATGTTTGTAGTAGTTTGGAATCCAATGTAGGGTCTATAGATTTTAGTCGAATTAACCCTTGAAAAATGTGACTTAAGAGCGACAAACAGCTTAAACATGAAGCATATAAGCAACTGTCAATAGGACGAAACCTTCAGAATGTTAGGTGTATAAGTTATTTTTGTGAAAGCATCGTGATACTATAAATGGTGATACATACAAGCCGTGTGAAAGAACAGAGCACTGTTTTCCATTGATTGGTGCATCACCTGCAGAATGATACGTCAGTCACCCACTGGTGCTTTTTTCTTGGGAAGACACAATTCATAAAGTTGTGTACCTTTTACTTTGGAAGATTTCCAAGCTTGTGGAGATACCTTTTTGTTGTTTGAAAATATTTGGTTCAACCTCATCACACAACGCACGTTTTGAACCTTGTCGAACTTATTTGGTTTGATTCGTTTGTCACTCAATGATCATTTTTTGCATATGATTGTTAATTAGACTGCATCCTACAGTTTAAAATGGGATTCTGAAGCACTAGTAACATCTAAAAATATGCCTGAAGTGGGATTCGAACCCAACGAGCTATTGAATCAGAATCCAAAACACTGATCATGCAGTGACACTACACTTCAAAATAAACTTATCAGATTTAAATAATCCTGATTTTTTTTAAAGAAAAGCATTTCAAAATTTGCTTAGTCTTTTATTCGTTTAATTTATTTTTTAAATCACAATTTTCAAAAAATTACTCCAGTTCACATTAAAACTATGGTTTGGGATATTAGTAAATTTTTTTGTTCATTCTGGGACACATTTCAATTTCTGCACGTACAAGCTACAACAAATAAAACAGTAGGAAGTCGGTTTGTGGTTGCAGCTGCTATTTTTATGAGTAAAAAAATTGTAATTTAGATTTATTTCTCTTTGACTTATGGCTCTGAAAATCGTGATGCATCAACATTTTCTTCTATAAATCTTTTCTAGAATTCCTGTCTAGAAGTGCTTCAACTACATTTACGGCATCTGCCGATTTTATGGATTTATTCAAAATTAGATGAAAAGAATCATTAATTTGTGCTTTTCTTTAAATCAAGCAACTTAATTTTTTTCATAACTTTTCTACGGAACATGTTAAATTTTTATGGACAACCACCAAATCCCCAAGTATTTTCATTATTTATTTAATTATAAGCCATTTGCATAATTCAGGAAATTACTGTCGTATGAAAAATATACGTTTTATAATAAAAAATTATAATTTTTCAATACCAAATATATTTCAATGCAAAGATAATTTCAATAAAAGTGTAGTTTTTTTACAAATGAAATGCATTTCTTTTGTACTTGATGTGATAAATATTTACATGTGTTTAAGTCTATAATCTCTTAAAAAAAAGTACCCTTAAAAAAATATACCCTTAAAAAAATCATTTCTTTCATCTTCATTTTCCAAGATTTTTTAAAAGTTTCTTCTCCCTTGTATTGAATCAAAATTGAACTAAGCAACTCATAGTATTAGAAAACACACGTGTTTACAAAAATAGTCTTGAAATAAACATCCATAAAATGAAATATTCATATATTAATAACTAATATTGAAATAAATTTATTATTAAAAGTTTATATTTGGTTCTTTTTCTAACCTTTCTGCTGTATCATAAATGACTTACTCCATTTAAACTATTTATACCGACAATTTATAATATTTGTAGCATTTTAATAATGCCACTATATAGCGGGTCAAGCAATAAATAATAAAAGGTCAAACAATAAATGTTTTTTTTAAGTTACGAGGTTGTAAAAGTAAATCATAAAATGTTACGGTTTTCTTAGTTTAAGCAATTTTATGTAAATAGAGTTTGGTTTTATTAATGCCCTTTATGAGGCCAACAAAAGAAGTTTATTTGGCGCTATAACACATTCACTATTCTAGTGAAATTTCCATGATTTTAATCATCGAATAGCGTGCAGAAATCGAACGAAGGAAGGTCAAAGATACGGCAACTTTTACCCCAAATGTTTTAATTTCAGCAATGAACCTCAAAAATGACATTCAAGGTTTCATTAATTGAGACTCGTTTTATAAATTAAAGAACTAAAAATGACAGTAAATATTATCCAAACAAGGTTGCTCTCCACCTGAAATATGGGGGATTACACCCCTTGATCCACTGTGGGAGTTTCATTCCCACAATTAACCATCAGGACCTTGTTGAAGAAAAATGGTGGCAACCACTCAAGTATAATTTTAAGAAAAAATACATCTTTTCAATATCAACTTCTTCCTATTTCTTTGTATCCATGATTTTTTTCACCATGACCGTTGTCCATGTGAAGGCCAATGTTTCCATTTTCAACAGACATTTATGAGAAGTGACCATTCATCTGTGGGGTGGGTGGGATCAGCTTTCACGAGTTAGTCATTCATTATAGAGGGTGGTCCTTTTGAAGGACAGCCACTTTGCTTTATTTTCAGCACTTAATGGGTCAAACTTGATTGGAATGACCTTTAAATTGTATTTATTAGCAATAACAGATTAAAAATATCATCTCACTTTTCCTATTGGGAAATGCTTGAAAAACAATTTTTTTATGTTGTTAAATTTTAAGGAAATAAATGTCGTTCCATAATTCAATTTTATTTTGTAGTTTATTTTAAGAATTTTCTTCAAAGTATTGCATTTTCTCATTTTTAGTAGGATAAGTTTGATTAATCTCTCATAAATTTTCTGGAGTTAAATATTTATGCATGTAAAAGGAAATACTAAAATACTCTCCATTCTATTATATACATGGAATTGTTTAATATTACTAATTTTCAAATACGTATACAAATATGTATAAAACGGAATTTATGAATATTTTCCATGCAATAATATAAATGGAAATGATTAATATTACTTATTTTAGAAAAGATTTCGCAACAAGCCACAAATATTGTACACAGTTTGTACATAATAATGTAAAGCACTTGCTTAAAAAATTTGGTTGAACCCTTATTAAATATGAAATGCATCCTATAATAATTTCTTAGATTACTTTATGTAGAAAATTTATTACATAAAATTTTCTTTAAATATAATCTTAAAATATAATGTTTCTTAAAATATAATGATGTAAAATTAAATTTTTAGACTGATTATAAGAAAGTAAGTAAAAGTTTGAGGTAAGTATCAAAATATTTTGATTTTTCTTTCTAAGGAAATGTTTTGTTCGCGAGAAATTTCATCAAGAAATTAATTAAAAATACAATCTGATTTTGGAGGCTTTTATGACAAATGACAATTGTTTTATTCATTAAATTGTTTTTTTATTACCTATTCCAGTCAATAGAATACCCAAATCCCCCGTATGACTACTATCCTCAGTATAAAACAACTTCGGCTAGTTATGCCTGCCTATCAAAGTTCCTGGGTCGTAGAGACCCTCACAATCTTCTATAGTAGGGGTGGCCAAACTTTTGGGATCCGTGGTCTACTCCACATTGAAAAAATCGAAGGCGGTTTACCGATGATAGAGCTAAATTAACATAAGATATATGCTTACATATTTATTTTCGGTAACAAGAAAAAATGGTAAATTATCTAATTTTTCTAAAAAATATTAATATTTACAAAATGAAAATTTACTGACGAAAATAATCAAAGCACTCATATATCAAAAATTGACCTTCCCGTTCACTTCGTTTAGTGAAATTTGGACTGTGTGTGTATATCTGCTACAAATTTATCATATTGTGGCTGGTACAAGCTTATTGCAATGCATAAACAAAATTAAATGTTCATCTGTTAAACGCGAACGATGTTTGGTTTTTATGGCTTTCATGGTTGAAAAAGCTGATCCCCCATTTTGATAAGTTGTTTCTATTTAATTCACTGTAAAACAACAAATTCATTGTATTACTTTGCACAGTTTGTTTTAGGTTTTAAAGCTAACTTTTTATTTTAAATAATTTTAAATAATTCATTAATTCTATGTCATAAGTTATAAATTAAATTGTTAGTATCAGGGGTTATTATCGGGATGGTCGCGCGGGCTACCTAAAATGTCTTCGTGGTCGACCAGTCGACCACGGTCGACGTCATGGCCACCACTGTTCTATAGCATTTAAGAGGATTGGTGGCCATAGCTTTAATGAACTGGCTTATGATTGGATGTTAAAACTTTAGAGAGCGGAGTTAAGCAACAATTTTAGTCAAGTGAAATAATCAGTATTAAAGATTTTGTATATTGAATTGAATATTTAACTAAATTAGGTAAATTATTTTATTAATTAAGAAGAAAAGGGGGTTGATTAAATGATAACTTATTGTTTGTAATTTTCCTGAAAATGGGATGTAAGCTTTATAAGCTTATCCGTTTGGGAATATGGCCTCTTTTTAAATATAATTTTCGGTTAAAAGTTCTGTAATGGAGATAACCTTAAATATTTCCTAAATTTCATCAATTAATTTTAAGAAACTTTGCAAATTAATTTCTGATCATGCATTAGCATTATCAGTCAAATTTGCAGAAGTTTATTGGGATAGGGTTAGCAGCATTTGTATACGATTCTCGAGATCTGATGGAACTGACTTCGTAGTTTTTACTGAAATTCTGAAGTGGGATATTCGTTTTTGTTTTTGAGAATGCCATGATTCCCTTGTAATTTGCTGGGTGATTATCTTGACAATTACAATTTGGTTATTCAATTCATCTTGCTGCCAGGTTTGGGCATTGTGAATCATAACACATTTTACGCATCTATTTGTTATATGACATGTTTCAGAGCTACGGTTGAATCTCTGACAATTGAAACACTACATCACTGATTTGTAGTGCTCCAAATTAGTGCCAGTATAATGATTTTATTCCGTCGACACTGGCGCCATCTGCTGTCGGAATGAGAGGGCTAAGGAACAGTGGCATTGGTTTAAGAATTTTTCGAATTAATCATAGAGACTCTGATTGGCTGATAACCTAATTTAATTAAGTCAGTTGTGATTTCCGCTGGCTTAGTTGAGATGGGAAGACGAATTTCTTCGGTTTTTGATTCATTCGGTTTTCTTTTCTTTTAATTCTAGGCTTTACAATATTATTAGCACAAATCTATTTGGATAACATTGAAATTGTTTTAGAGCTTTTACGTTATGAAGTATTGGGTGTAATATTTAGCAATATACGATTTCGATATTGAATAATGTTAAAAATAAGTCATAGTATTCACTTTTGCTTCTCTTTACTTTCCCCTAAGTCACAAAAAAGGGGGAAAAACTTAACATTGAATATTTAGCTTCCGGTCTGGTAGTACCCATTCTTGATAGATAATACTGATCAATAATATTTATGTTTATGAAAAATTTTAAAAGCATTTAAATCCTTAATTAGATGCGGTATAGGGATATATACCATATAAATATTTAATATCTTATTAGATGCAGGTTATCTTATCTTATTAAATTTAAGAGAGAGAGAGAGAGTTATAACAAATAAATAAAAAGAGTTTTTTTAATATTTTTATTTATTTATATATGTCTGAGGTGTTAAGCTTTTGGCAGTGGACCTCTTTTATAAGCAAAATTAAACAACCTAAATTTAGACTAAAATGTCTGTTTCACAAAATAATTTCATGAATGAAGGGGCAAAGCACTTCCAGTACTATTTCACATGGTAGTATAGAACATGGTAAAATAAGTGAATAAAACTATGAATGAAAAACACGATAAGCAAAATATGTACAAGGAAGGATGGTAATCTAAGCAAGATGGAGAATGTAAACAAAATATTGTTCATCTACATGGAAGCCCGAAAGAGGGCGCCACGATAGAAGACATGAGTTCGTTTATTTACATAAGTTTAGTTTGTTGCATATTTAAAGTTCGGTTAAGTACATTGTCAAGAAATGTAAAAATAAGAAAAAATTATATACAGAAGATAATCCATCATTAAGGACCCTTTAGTTGATTACAAAAGGGAAAGCATGAATGTAAATAAATAATTAATTTGTGAGAAGGTCTTTGGTCCTCCACGGGTGATCTCAGTAGATGGCGCCACGGTAGTAGTCATAATTTTTGTTTATGAATGCATTTGTTTACATTTTTTTTAAAAGTCGGTTGATGGAGAGAGCCGTAGGACCGATCTGGGCATATGGAAATTTTTAATGTCGTACGGGTCATAATTCTCGATATTTTGAATTTCAATATTATTCATTTCATAGTTTGTTGTAAAATTTAAAGGAGAGCGTTTTTATGTAATTTGTTAGGGTGGGCATTGCCAAATTTTTTCTAATTAGGTTGTTTCTGAAATAATATTCAGCTTTACTAATAAACCTGAGAATTTTATTTTGCTGTTGTTCAAGTATTTGTAGATTAGTGATACAAGCACCTCCCTAGATTGGGAGGAGTAGAAAATGATTGGTCTCAGGATCGAGGTATACATTAAAAGCTTATTTTTTCATTGACAATCGAGAATTATGACATGTTAGAAGGAAAAGAGCAGTACCTGATGATCTTATAACTCATGTTCTGAAAATGGGTTTTCCAGGTGAGCCTTTTATCAATTGTAACACCCAGATATTTCACATTATTTTGCCATTGTATATCGGTTCCCAGGATTTGGATATTAAGGCAGGTGCTCCTTTTCCTGGTAAAAAGCACAGCATGTGTTTTTGAAACATTAATTTTGATCATCCAGTTGATGAGACAATTTTCGATTTCTGCAAGATACACATTTAAGTTATCGTTTACAGTTTGGTGTTTCGAATCCAAGGATAAAATGGCTGTGTCATCCGCAAAGAGGGAGATGATGCTTTTGTCATGGTGTGGTATGTCATTTATGTAGGTGTTAAATAAAAAGGGTCCCAGCAGGGATCCTTGAAGAACGCCTGCACAAGCGGGTTTTTTAGAGGAATAAGAGTTTTCGATTCTAACGAAAAAGTATCTATTTGTGAGGTAGCGATGTATGAGTTTGGTAAGGTGGGGGAAGGGAAATTGTACTTAATTTATTTGAAGATGAGTCCCTCATGCCAAACTTTATCAAACGTTTTTTATGTCTAAAAAGACTCCTCCAGTTGATTTCTTAAGTTGAATATTTTTGGAAATGATTTCCACAGATCGAAGCAGCTGATGAATAGTTGAAAGTTTTTTCCTAAATCCAAATTGTTGGGGAATGATGATGGAATTTTTTTCTTCAAATTTATTAAGTTGATTTAGGATAATTTTCTCCGCTACTCTCACCACAGTGGGTAGAAGGGAGATTGGCCTATAGCCTGCTGGTGATTTAGAACTTTTTTCTTGTTTTTTGATTGGCACAACAACTGCGACCTTCCAGAGGGAGGGAAAATAGGAATAGTGAATAATATCGTTAATGATGGTAGTTAAGAGGCTGACAGCAATAACCGGGAGTTGTTTAGGAATTTTATTAGTAATACTGTCGTATCAAGGGCTCTTTTTTGGTTTGAGATTTTTGATTATTTCTTCTACCTCAGCAACGGTAGTGGGTTCGAAATTGTGTTGCGGGTTTGTTCCTGAGAGGAATAGAAGATATTGATTTTGTTTGAGACGTCACTAATAATATCAGGGTTACTGATGTTATTAGGACTGAATTACTGCTGGAAATTGATGGCTAGGAGTTCTACTTTTTGGTCATCGGAGAATGCTAAATTGACCCCATCAGTGATGGTAGTAATGGTCTGTTTGGTCTTTTTGTATTTATTTGTGGGTCTTTAGATAAAATCGTCTTCAACATTGAGATTAGTAATGTAATTGTGCCATGATTTATTATTGTGGGTCGCGCGATTTCTTTAGCTATTATTTTTTTAAGTCTGTTAATTCTGGTTTTAGTGGATGGGATTTTATAACGATTATATTTTTTCCTAAGTCTATTTCTTTCTTTAATTAATTTAATAATTTTGTCTGGAAGATAGCTGGGTGCAGCATCATTTTTATAATATTGGCTATGGTCAATGGCGGAATTAATGGTTTTGGTGAGGAGATTGATCTTTTGGTCAATTTCTTCAGGGCAGTTGGCCTGATTGATTTCTGAAAAGGGAATAAGGTTATTAATTTTATTTCTAAATTTTTGCCAGTTTGTATGGAGTTTGAGTTCACAGGTAGTATTTGTGATCGGTTTTTGATCATAATATACAATAACTGGAAAATGATCAGATGGCAGATCTTCGATCGTTTGAATATCAGTTGGAGGGGGGAGTCCCCTAGACAAGAGAAGATCAATAAAGTTGGCATGAAATCGTCCGTTGCGGGTGGGGTGGGAGGGGGGTACATTGTAAAGTGAGAGTTTGAGATGAAGTTGTTAATCTGCTTGCCAATATAGTTGTCATATGCACAGTTCCAATTTCTGTGCTTGGCATTCAGGTCTCTGGCTAAAATTATTTCATAGTTAACAGCCACTAAGTTTTCGAAGTCCATGGTAACTAGGTGACTGCCATTGGGTGGAATGTAAATAGAAGCAATTGCTATATTGGTGTTGTCGGGCATGTGGATTTTGACAACGGTTGCTTCAATAAAATAAAGTCTAGGAATGGGTGCTTGGGAGTGGTTGAGTTTCCTTCTAATGATGATAGCAGTTCCGCCTCTAGCTTCACCGGACACGTGATCGTTCCTGTAGATGTCATAATTTGGGATTGAAAATTTGATATGCCTGGTTAGGTGAGTTTCTTGCAGAATAATAATCTCGGGATTGTTGGCTGCGATAAAAGTTTTGAGTTCGGTTTGCTTTTTAGGGATACCGTTTGCGTTCCAGTACATCAGCTTTAAGTTGGCAATGTTTTTAATCATCATTAGAAGTACACTAAGGGCTTTGAATAATATATGCATCTTGTCGGTTGGATGCTGTGCTCTTTCCATAAGTGGCACTGCCTTAAGTAAGGTGGGAAAAGCTTTAAAAATGATGCTGATTTCTTTTAGAAGCTTCATGATATTGTGGAAATTATCGATACTTGCCGTGGGAGTGCTTAAAGGAGCTCCATGAGGTTGTGTGGGTGCTGCGCTTTGTGCAGCTATTTTTGCACTTGATGACAGGCAAATTGTGCGCATGGCAGTGACGGATCGCTCAGCCACATCAGTACATTCAGTCGGTTACGCATCACCCAGTGTCTGCGTGTATCATTCAACGCCGCTTACAGCAGAGTGGTTTTTCCGCAAGACGTCCATTGCTTCGTCTACCCTTGACGCAGAACCACAGACGTCTCCGCTGCCAATATTATCTACAAAATAAATTTTGTTGTGATATTTTTTGTCTTTCTTAGTGTTGCAATTTGGGTGGCCAGGAGTGCAATATAAAATAGTTTTGCTTAGGTTTGAAATTTTAAGATTATATTTCAAATTTTCAGCAAGAATTCATTATACTTAAGATACTTAAAGATAGCTTAGAGAGAGTTTAGTCTTTTCATTATACTTAAAGAAATATTTCTCTTTCATATCTTATTATTTATTTAAATTTCAAAGAACTGTTTGAATAAAAAAATCTCTCTTTTATGATTATTAAAAAAACTTTCAATTCTAATATAATAAAGCGAGAATGAATGTGAAATCATAGCTAAATGAGGAAAGCATTATTATATATTTCTTATTAAAGAAAATCAAACAAAACTCCTCGTGTACCACAAAATATGCCATGAAGCTTAGAGAAGTGCAATGCAACCACAACAACATTAACTAGAGAACAACAACAAAATAATTAACATACTCTAGTGCGAATTTATTACGGTCATTCACGTAGTAATTCTAACCATAACATATTTATCAGCTTTAAGAGCTTGTGCTAAGTTTTGCTCCCCTTGATGTACACATTATTATCCATGATTTTATGTAAGCTATGCAATGCTGATTATGGAATGCTAAATTATCCATGATTTTATGTAAGCAATGCAATGCTAAATTAAATAAAAATAAAATAAGACGAGCCTGAATGTGAATTCATTGCTAAATGAAGAATGCATTATAATATCTTATTTCTTATTAAGGAAAGTCAAACAATGCTCCTCCTGTACCACAAAATATGCCATGAAGCTTTGAGAAGTAATTGCAATTCAACCACAAAAACATTTACATGAGAACAATAACTGTTTAACAGAGTTAACAACTTGTCCAACAGAGTTAATTAACTCTTTTAGTTAACATAACTCTGGTGTTAATTTTTTATGGTCATTCCCGTAGTTATTCTAACTATAGCATGTTTACTAGACTCAAGAACTTGTGTTACGTTTTGCTCCCTTTAAAGTGCACATTATTATCCATGATTTTATGTAAGCATTTAACTAATGCAATGTTGATTTTAGCTTATGAAAGAGTCATTTCTGATTAAGTTTCTACGTGAAGTAATAATCATGGGTGACATTTTTCTACAGCCAATCTCTAATTATTGACTATTCAGCTAATTCAGTAGTTTGTGAAAATTTACCTTTTCTTTCTTGTTAAGTGAGTTTTGTCATGATCATATGGAAAGAATTTAGTATTTCAAAATCGGCCCGCATTAAATGTTGAGAGTTTCGTAATTTTGTATTACATTTTATAGCTCAAAGTAAGATGCAAAATAATGTCCACTTATTTCTTCCATCAATAACTTAGTAATTCTTATCACTGCATATTTATCCAAATATTTTCCCTAGAAATTAGATGTTTTCTTATGGGTTTCCAATTCCTATTGAATATATCATGGAATGCGCGTAAATTTTAATCAACCGCTATAGCGGTTGATTAAAATTTGCATTCAATTTGCACATTTACATTCTAAGCTTTATTTGACTGCTGCAAGTCACATGATTTTAATTATATTGAAATGAAAATAATTTTATACTCCGCTGCATGAAATAAAAGAGTAAGTTATAGGTTAGAGAAAGGATTATTATTTTTACAAAACAACATAATTTTGAGGAGGGAGTTTCTTGTAAATAATATTAATATCATCATCCTCTGTTTTCCATGTTGTGATAAATACCATTTTCCATTCTATAAAATATCTAGTAATCATTTGCGCTCTAATAGGGGAAAGTATATAACACAATTCTCTTACTTCAAATTTTATCAAAAAGCTAAAAATCATCCTGTAAATTTCTGAAGTATTCTATATAGCACCAATATTTCACCCACTACTGATAATGTGCATATTTATAATAATCATCTGTATAATGTTCTCTATCTTAAGATTTAAGAATTATGCCTCATATTTTTAAACTAATCATCTTTTTTTTTACTATATAAAAGTGACATATCTATGTTACTATTTGGTTATTAAATCTAATTTTATTTAATAGTTGTTTTCAAAATAACTCACTTTTTTGTTACGTGTTCATGATAAGCATTTCAATAATAATTTAAATTTTCGACCACAATCAGGTGTGGAAGCACTGGTCGTACGTGCCACATAATTATACTACTGTTGCGTCATCAAAAAGTACTAATTGTATCCAATAATTTTGTAACGATTGCGTCATCAAAATATAATTAAATGTTGTATACATGGGACAAAAATTGCCTATAATTCTGCATGGAGAATAATCAGAAAAAATTAAAAGCGATATATATATATATATATATATATATAT
>JAPDSC010001411.1:294008-324526 GCA_026290005.1 Latrodectus geometricus
TATATATATATATATATATATATATATATATATATATATATATTCAGTTCCTATCTTTTAAGTGTGAATTGATTCAAACATAGTGTTTTTAATTAGTTTAATGAAAATAACATTTATTTTTAACGAAGTATAAGAATTTTTTTCATGGAATCTACAACTGTCATTTTCTAATATATAAGAAATACTAGCATAATGCTTAGACAAGAACGAGGATACTTATACATAATGAGAAGTTAAATAAACTACTTTAAGAAAAAGTTGCTCCAAAAAAAATAAAGGAAACACATACAAAAATAAACTGTAAAACAACCAGAGAGACTCCTAAATAGGAAACCAAGTTTGAAATGATTTTTCATCTGATTATTTTTTTCATAGGTATTAGAATTTTTTCCATGGAATCTACAAATGTCATTTTATATTATATAAAGAAATACTAGCAAATATGCTTGGACAAGTACGAGGAATCTTATAAATAATGAGAAATTAAATAAACTGCTTTTAGAAAAAGTTGCTCTAAAAAAAATAAATAAAACACTCACAAAAGTAAACTATAAAACAACAGGAGAGACTCCTAAATAGAAGCAAATTTTTAAATTATTTTTCATCTGATTATTTTTTGTGAACTAGCTTAAAATATCCAAATATCCTTTTAATTTCGTTGCATCTTTTTATCGTTTGCTGATAAAAACATCAAAAAGGCACTCTGATAATATCTAAATATGGAATCTTTTCGTTTTGTACTTTGTGGCCCATGTTTACTCGAAAATATTGCGCAATGTATGTTTTGGAGGGTTGTTGCACTTTGAAAACACGCGTAAAGTTGATAACGAGAATTCGGTTCTTTTGTGTACACATTCCACGAGAACTCGCGTTTAGTGAAACATCTGCGGAAATTGTTCCAATCACTGTCGCACAAAAATAAAATGAGGGTGAGTGATAGTGGCTCGTGGACATGTGATATGGGGGTGGAGCGAACGCTTAACCTAAATATGAGTGGCTTTGAACCAGAGCTTATGAGCTTCTACATATCCCTGACCTCATATTGCATTTCTTTTTTTCTGATCACTTCTTGTTAAAAGGATAATTAAAGAGATTTTGTCACTTTTTTTCTTAGGCATCGTTGCCAATCCAGTTTGGACAAAGTTCTGGTTACGTATAATTATAAATACATTCGAATACTAGTAAACATTCTCGGATTTTTTTTTCTTTTCTCGCAAATGGAAATTCTAACCATGAATAATGTTATATTTATAATGTTAAGATGACGTTTTTAAGATATATTTATGATAATTTGCTGACAAATGGAAAATTTAATTCGAATCGTAAAAGGCACAAATTAAAAAAAAATTGACAAAACGCAAACATTTTAGAAATTACTTCCAACATTAGCAACTTCAATAATTAATCAAACCTTAATAACTACACCTTGCTTTTTAAATCTTAACCAAAAAGTAACTATATCAATTACTAAAAATACGTTTCTTTCCGTGAAAGCTGCCAAAATTTTGAAAAAAAAGGTAGTTCATACATAAATTGGTAAAAATATAATTATGTCTATAGTTATTTCTTCATTTTATTTTATAGAATAAACATTTTTTCTAAAAATAACATAATTTCTATCTGTATATTCAGATGTATTGTACACATGTTCTAACATGAAATTTCATGGTATTTTGTATGGAAGAAAAAATTGCCGGCATTAATTACACAAATTCTTTACATATAATAAAGATATAAATATTAAATACAATTAATTCTCGAGAATATTCTCGAGAGCATTCGATTAATACAAAAATTATACTATCAAAACAGTAAATTCTCATAAAAATGTTCAATATATAATTTTTTGTAGGATTGTTCATGCTATAGTTATATTAACCCTTTGGGTGCACATTTATTTGAATAATATTTTGCATTTGGAGCACATTTAATTTTTTGGGGTGTAGAGTAATTTGTAAGAACAGCATATTTTATGTAAGAATTTATTCTATGATATATTAATATATGCATGATATTGGGATAGCTTTTTAAATATTTAGTATTGCAAAAAAAGAAAAATTAAGGAACAAATAAATTCATGTTATAATAAAAAGCAAATTTTATTAATAATTTTGAAGAGTATGGTGGATATAAATTACTTAAAATAAACGAAAATAAACATGTTAAATATTATCTCATTTTCAACGACTTATCTGAACGTCATTTGCGACTTTGACCAAATTAATGCATGACGTTCTGATACGTCGAATGCTGTCGAAGGGTTAATTCATTCTCTTATTTATTTTGAATTAAATATTTTTTAGTACACCGATAATTATACTCATAGATCTATAATTAATGTTATTCAAACGATATTTTTCAAGATATATTTTTTCAATATCTTCGTCCGTGTGATTTTTATAAGGCCATTAAATTAAGCAGATAAAGAGGTGCCCGAAAATATTTTGATTTATAATAATATTTCAGCTGATAATAATTAACTGTCAATAGTTAAGTAATTATTTTTATTTTATTATTATAAATAAAACAATTCTTGTCGAACCAGTTTTTTCTTAACAATATTTTCTTTGCATTTGTCTATAAAAATACACTACTGGCCATTAAAAATTGCTACACCAGGAAGAAATGCTGATAACAAAATGATATTTATTGGACAAATATATTATACTAGAAATAACAAGTAATTAATTTTTCAAAAAATTTGACTGGATAGATCCTGAGAAATCAGTACCCAGGACAACCACCTCTGGCAGTAATAACAGCAGTAATACGCCTGGGCTTTGAGTCAAACAGAGATTGGATTGCATGTACAGGTACAGATGCCCATGCAGCTTCAACACGATGCCACAGTTCATCAACCGTAGTGACTGGCGTTTGGTGACGAGCCAGTCGCTCGGCAACCATTGACCAGACGTTTATTGGTGAAAGATCTGGAGAACGTGCTGGCCAGGGCAACAGCCAAACATGTTCCGTATCAAGGAAGGTCCGTACAATACCGGCAACACGCGCTCGGGCATTATCCTGCTGAAACGTAGGGTTTCCCAGGGCTCGAATAAAGGGTAGAGCCACGGGTCGTAACACACCAGATATGTAACGTGCACTGCTCAAAGCACCGTCAATGCGAACAAGAGGTGACCGAGACGTGCATCCAATGGCACCCCATACCATCACGCCAGGTATGACGAATGCACGCTGCCATCATACCATCACGCCAGGTATGACGAATGTACGCTGCCAGTGTGCGTTCACCACGATTCCGCCAAACACGGATGCGACCATCATGATGCTGTACACAGAACCTGGATTCAACTGAAAAGATGACGTCTCGCCATTCGTGCGCCCAGGTTCGTCGTTGATCACACCTTTGAAGGCGCTCTTGTCTATGAGGCAGCGTCAAGGGAAGCCGCAGCCATGGTCTCCGAGCTGGGAGTCCATACTGCTGCAAACGTCGTCGAACTGTTCGTGCAGACACTTGTTGTCTTCCAAACGATCCCGTTTCTTGACTCACGGCTCGTGACGTGGTTGCACTATCCATTACGGCCATGCGGATAATATGCCTGTCTTCTCGGCTGCTATTGACAGGTGTCCGTTGAGATCCCGCATGGCGTTCCGTATTACCGTCCTGAACCCATCGATTCCATTTTCTGCTAACAGTCATTGGATCTCGACTGACGCGAGCAGCAATACTGCGATAAGATAAACCGCAATCCCGGTACGCTACAATTCGACCTTTATCAAAGTCAGAAACGTGCTGGTACGCATTTCTCCTTCTTACACGAGGCATCACAACAACTTTCACCAGGCAACAACGTTCAAATGCAATTTGTGTATGAGGAACTGGCTGAACAATTTCCTCATTTAAACACAATGTAGGTGTCGCTACTGGCGTCTGCTTTGTCTGAAAGCGCTGAAAATCTAATAGTAAGCTGTGATATGAATAGCTTTGCATATCACAGCACCTTCTTCCTCTCGTATAAATTTCACGTCTGTAGCATGTCGCCTTCTTGGTGTAGCAATTTTAATGACCAGTAGTGTATTTTGTTTGCATTTGTGCATAAAAATACTTGCTTATCATTTTCATTGCGAAATTTGATAATACCATCTCTTTTAAAAAATCAAATACTCGAAAATAATAAAGTAACAAAAGAGTACATATTATCCCTGGATTGCTTAAAGATGAATTACTAGTGTTTATTTCTGAGTAAAACAAACAATAGAATAACAAGTACTTATGTCAGCAAGTTCTAATTGAAATCAAGCAACCTTACTGTTAATAATAGTGGAATGATGAGTTAAAATATTTTTGTTACTAAAAATTAGCACAAATTTTGAAAATAAATTTAATGGGAGATTTGCTGCTGGATTTTGAATATTAAATGCTTAAATTGTTGTTCAATATTCGCAAGTTCCAGTTGTAAGTCTCTACTTTTAATAATGTTTTCATAATTTCTTTGCTTTATCAGTAAACAAATTTGAACTTTTTTTAGTAACATAAATTCAAGAATTTTTTTTTCTGCAACTATTTTTTTTTTCCATCGAGTGCTAGCCAGGCTGGCAGTATGGGTGCGCTGCTCCACTCTTTCAACTGAACCGCATTGGGTGTGGAGTCCGACTTCCTCAGTACACACATGCCATAGGGACCCGTTTATAGGGTAGGCAACCATTCATACAGGGAAAGGACAAAGAGAGAGAGAGAGAGAAAGTACATCCATGCCCCGACTGGGATTCGAACCCAGACCTCCCTATTCTTAGACAGGAATGCTGACCATTAAACAGAGTAGGCGGCCTCTGCAAGTATTGAAAGAAAGAAATAATTGCCAGTTATTTTTTGATTCTTTAATCATAATTCTGGATAGAACTTCATAAACTTCCATTTTAATTCAAAATGTTTTTAGCATATTCACTTGGAGAATTATTCTTAATTTTACCCTTGAACACATTGAAAAGTTACTTTTGGACAAAGTGTTCTACAATATTTTACTTGCTACCATTAATACTTCGTTTTTCCATCTAGTTTATCTGGTTTCGAATCCCTCTCCAAACTTTCACTGCTTTCTGAAACTGTTATTCCAGAGCTGCATCCCAAAACGTCACCATTAACCCACTGAACAACAGTATATGACGTAAATGAACAAAATGCAAAAGTTTGTTATTTAAAAATTTATTTGCTTCTTGAAAAAAATTCTTGATTTTGTATATATATCTTCATCATTCTCATAAACTCAATCAGAACATTCAAATTCAAATGATTTTAAAATCACTAAAATCTCTTTATCAAGTAATAATAACTTTTTTTATTTCGTTTTTTTATGATTTAAAAATGCCGCCCAACCTGTATAGTAATTAGCGTAACTGACTACGGATGGGGAGGACCTGTGTTCGAATCCCGGCTCGGGCATGGATGTACTTTCTCTGTCTCTTATCCTTTCCTCAGATGATGGATGAATGTGGACCGCCCTATAAACGTGTTTGTGATGGTGTGGCGTGGGCGATGCTACTCGTCCCTCCGTGACTTGGTTCACAGGTGCCCACCATTAGAAATAAAAAAAAGGATTTAAAAATGTCTTCTGGTTAAATTTCTTTTAACTTAGAAACAAATGTTTCGGACTTAAGTTTAACATACTCTTGTTTAGTCCAAATTTATGTAAATTTACTTACAAAAAACAAAACAAAAAAAAAAAACCAGTCGGTCATTCTGTTGTACCATGTTTGATTTTTTGATTTTCTAGTAAAATCATTTCAATGAACATAGCAAAAACGACAAACAGTTGAGTGAATATATTAAAGATTTTTTTATTGTTTCAGAAAATTCAATCAGAACGTTAAAATTTCAAAAGTTGTGTGAAGAAGGGAATAGGGAGAAGTAGTAATTTTTTCTACATAATTCCATAAATTTCCATAAATCATTCTTTTTCCTTAGCAATAAAGTAATGTTTTGAAAGTTTCTTGAGATACCTGAAAGAATTGCCCTTAAAATATTCTGTAAAATAATTGCTCAAGTGTACATATATTGTATAAAGACTTTTGAACAATGTATGTGCACTTGTTTTATTACGTTTTTGTTTTGTTATTTTTAATTTTTTTATTAATTTCTTTTATGATTTTTTTTTTAAATAATTTTAAGCATAAATACATCGGAAAGAATAATGTGTGAATTTTAAACCTCAAAAGTTAGGGTAGTCTTTTGCATACATGGTCTACTGTTTGATTTTCTGTCGATCAAAGCCCCCACAGACAGACATTTGCCTTATAATTTTGAGCCATGGTTAAGTACGAGGTCGACACCTGAACTCACAAACTCCTCTCTTCTCCAAGGCATACCATTAAAATCTATGGTGCTTTTAACATGCATAGGACTTCTCAACATGAATATCTTCCTCAGGTTGGTGGTTCAATTATCGAACATTTTACCTTCTTGATTCAAAACACAGTCATTGTATAATTTTTCTCATTAGTATAACGCGATTTCTCAAAACTTTTTTTAAATAATGGTGGGCATTGGGTGATTAACCTCTTCGCCACACAGCCAGAAATTGCTACCCATTTCCCCGTTGGGCACCTGTGAACCAAGTCATGGAGGCGAATAGCATTACCCACGTCACACCACTACAAACCCGTTTATATTATACCACATTCATACACCATCTCAGGAAAGGACAAGAAACACAGAGAAGGAGAAAGTACATCCATGCCCGAGCCGGGAATCGAACCCAGGTCCTCCCCATCTGTAGTCAGAACGCTGGCCACTAGATACAGAAGGCGGCATTTCTCAAAACTAAATGTCGTTTAATTTCTTTGTTTTTGAGTATATTGTAATCTTAACATAGTTTTAATAATTAACTATTTCTTATGACAGTATATAGAAAACAAAATGAATTTTTCTTTTGCATGCGTGCCTCATCTACAATACATTAATGATCATATCTATGGATATTTAGATCAAACTATGAAATGACAGACATAGCTAGAAAGTGCTATGTTTGTGTAGTGTTGAATAAGAAAAATATATTCATTTTTTTTAATTTAAGTTTAATCTTAATTTACTTTTTCATCACCCATTAATAATTAAATAATTTAATTCTTTTAACTATTCAAATTATTTACAACTGAATTATGAATCAAATGATTTTTTTTTACAGTTTGAATCATGTGTGTAGTACAAATAATTACAAGGATTTTTCATCTTTAAAATTTTGCACCTCGTGTGTTATTTATTATTAATATTACATTATTATTGTTTTATTATTAATATAAATTTGGTTTCCTTTAACAATTTGCTACAAATTAATTGTCTAATGCAGGAAAAGGAAGCTTTTTTCAAGCGTAATTTCTTTCAAGTGCAGTGGCAACACTAATAACAAAATTTCTCTCAAAAACTTCTTTATTATATACATAAATTAAATGTTTTTTTATTTATATTTATAAAAAAATTGTATTTTTCAATAGTTCCAGAACAACAGAGTTATGTTGAATTTTTATTTTAAAAATAATTTATTATTTAACACTACTTATAACCAATCCTTTAGACATCAATTTGATGTAGAAACAAATACATTTTTAAAGGGGGAAAAACTCTTCAAAAATATATAATTAAACATTACAATTAAAAAGAATGATAATATGAGATATTTATTTTTTGAAAATTTTTTTATTTTTCAAATATTTATTTCATTACTTCAGAATATTCTAACAATCATGTCGCACATATTTAAACTGCACTCACTTTTTCATTTTCTGCGTTTCGTTTGAACTGTTGCTTTTGGGGCTTATTTAGTTCCAAACAACGGACACAGACAATTTTATATCCATATTTATTATCGCAATTTTTGCTTGGGTACAGCGAATTTACTAAAAATTCCATTTACACTACACCCACCTCAAATGGAAGCGTAGACAGAAATTTCAATATTTCGAAATTTTTGACGAAAATAGACTTCAATAAATATCTTTCTCGTCCAACGAATTAGTCAGTGCAAGCGATTACATAAAAACAGGATCTGTTTTTGTTATTTTCCCAAATGAATTTAAAATATGCGACGCATCCTGTATAGGCCCTTCGTTAATTTTTTATTTAAATACACCCATGAAAAGAAAACGATTCTAAAAAAAAGACATTGATCAATATTTTGACTCACACTTCTCTAAAAAATGATGTTGAAATGTTTTTCTTACCTTTTCAAATATTTGTTGACTTTAAATAGGAATATTGTACTACAATTTTTGTCATCTATAGCCATAAATTATTAGTAGAAGGGTTAGATCCTGTACACATCAGTGTCTGGTTTCCATTTTCTCACGGGAACCCATGGAAACGGATGCGGTGATTTAAAGAATTATCACGGATGTTAGATTGTTTCTTACGTAAATTTCATATTCTCGCTATAGTCTGAGTTTTTGATGTTTACTATAAAAATTACTAATACTTCCTATTGACCTATTAAAGTATTTAAATAAAGTGCAGACATTAGTGCATCGTCAGACGAATTGTTGTCGAGTTGCTGAAATGTCGAGTACACCACCTGTCCCCTTCAACCCATTTCAGTAAGTTTCTTTTCCTTCGAATATATGATTAACATACCTGTTTTATTTACTTGTTTTCATTTCTTATTTTAAAGAAATTTTAATGTTTAATGTGCATGTAATTCCATAACGACAGCTCAAATTTTTTACGTCATTTAATGTATAGTTATGGATGTGAAATCTGTAATATTAGTTTGGGGAAAAAGAAATCCATTATTTTTACGTGAACTTTTTGTAACTTCTTTCAGATTCGCTTTGTAAAAAGGTTTAAAACAGTTTTCATGTAGATTTTTAGGTCTTGTGCGAAGCTACGACTGCTGACATGCTGTTAAGTTTGATAATTTTTGATATTTTATAGACATTCTCGACGATGTTGTATCCATGCGAGGTGCATCTTTAGTATCCAAATACCCGAACGGAATCGACGAAACAAAAATTGTACGTAACTGGTTGTTACAGTCTTATATAGGACGATAAACACCTTTCACAATTTTAGCCACCCGGCTATCTTTTTCGCCGTTACAAGAGAAAAACGAAAATGTATCGAATTTTCTGTTTGTTGTCTTCTATTTTTAAAACCTTGTACTCGTAACTGAATCAATCAAACAAAAAGCCGCAAGAGAATATTTTAGTGTCAAATGTCACCTTTCCAACGAGCATAAATTTGAAATTGTTTGATAGATACCTCACGAGATAGCGATCACTACAGACGTCTACCGAAAAAATAATGGATAACTTTTCCCCCTACCTAATATAAGTCTCTTAAATATTCAATTCCTATTTGTTTTTCTTGAGACTTTTTATAATTAGTAAGCGGTATTCCCGTTTTTTAATGGAGGAAATATAGGAAAACTTAAATATGGATGTTTAAATCTGAAAAATTTCAATGGCTGTGTTTCATTTCGAAATTTTAATTGCAGTCTCTGTAATTAATGTGAATTGTAACTAATGAAAAACTGAAAATACTGCAAAGCTGCTTATGCGTTATGTAATTAAATTAAACGGTGTAGTACTGTTCGGAATTTTTTTCGCTTCAAGAACGGAGCCATAGCTCCACACCCATTTTGAAATTGTCCTCCACGCGTAACCGCAGGGAGGGGGAGAAAAAATATGCTCAGCATCGAAATCTTTCTATATTCCCACTGTATATATTAAAAAATAATAATACTAGTTTTTTCTGATTTTTGAAGAAAAATACTGTCTGGGCTCACTGCTGCGAAGGTATTTATTCATTTCCCAATACGCCGTTGATTGGAAATGCTTTGGTACGCAGATCAAAATAGTTCTGGGTTCAATATTTAGTAACTTATTATTCCACTCCTTTTGATTTGTTTTTAGGTGTTCGATACATGAGATTTCTTTTGCTTTGTTAAACTTCGCTCTCGTGACACTCCGTGAATGTTTCCAAAATCTATACTTAATGGATTAGTATTTATCAGTGGAGTCAATTCTTTTGTGCTAAAATACTCTAGTAAGTTTTGGTATTAAATACAATTTGGAAGAAGAAGCTTTGTAATGGATAATAAGATTTGAAAGTTATGGATTTTGTTATTTTTAATTCAATAAATCTTCTAATTTTCGAACCTTTTATTCCTAAATAAATTTTTTTAAAAATAAAAGGCGATTTTTTTCTATAAATTTATTGTTTTTAAATATGCATGTCGAGATTCATCATTTTTTTAACCAATTGTTTTTCCGAATTCTGTAAAAGGCATACTGTAACTCAGTTAATTTCGGTTCCGTTTTGCGATAAGAATTTTCAGAATTTCTATTGTTTGGATAATCTCCATACCCTCGATAAAAATATCAAGGTTGCTCAAATATTTTGTTGTTTCTGATGACACTTGGGAACGTCAAGCCAGCTCGAGACTAGGCGAATGAAGTCAGAGAGAGAGGGTCTTCCGTTTTTGAATAGAGCACCCTCATACGAAGGTGGAAGTACGACTTTTGACTCATAGATGGCAGCACCACCTTGAATCTTCCAATTTAGAGATTAGAAACCAGTGAAGACCCAAAGCCTGGCTCCAACCTTCCCCAGAGGTGTTAATTAATTGGAACATGGAGGACATTGTGACCCGGTATATTTTACGTGGCCCAGTCACCATTAGTGAACACGACGCATCTTCGGCTAAACCGGGATTCGAACTCACCACCTTTTGGTAGAGAGAATGACGCCTTAACCAACCAGGCCACCGCGGCCTGTTCAAAAGTTCATATATTTTGGAGAATGCCATGGTTTTTGAAAATTGTAAGGATATACTATCTATCTACCAAAGGGTTGAGTTTGAGTGTTGCTTTAACCATTTAAATGAAACCATGTGTCATCAAAAATAACTATTATTTAAAATACAGACGTTATAGTGAGTCAATCTCACCAACTATCTGTAGTATGAGAAGGTCGATTCTGCTCCAAGCCTTTTCAAAATAATTTTTGACAAAATGTGTCAGAGACATATTCTAGTATGAAGAGTTGCAAAATAAAGCAACCATTTTTTATATTATAATTTTAAAGCATATAAAAAGAAGTTGATAAAAATTTTAAAAATTCTAACCAAACGTTATTTTTCACAAATAAAAAGCGCAAAAAATATTTTTAAAGGACAGAAGCTTTTCTGACTTTTTGTATTAATTGGCAACAGTTGAAGAAATTATACATAGACTTCCAAATTTATTATCGCAGTTAAATTAATTTAAAAATTCTGTTTGTGTATTAACATTAATTTATTTTGTATTCTAGAATATTTTGTTAAGGAAACAAGTGTAGTCTGATTACATGACAGAGAGAGTTATTTTTTGTCATTTTGGTGGAACAGAGAAAAGTTGTTGTTCCTTAGAGAGATTTACAGCATAGGACAATTTAATGAAAACTCGTGATCTTAAGTCATTATCCTCGTGCAAGGTTACGTTGATTTCACTGACTGACTTTATTTCCTCGTATTGGAGTAAGTAATGGAAACCTTCCCGCAATTTGTCAAAACTGATGGAATAATCCATTCAGATCCAAGACAATTAATCCATTTCATGATCTAAAAAGAAACTTTTACTTTTTTTTATACTTTAGTAAATTTATGCTAAAATAGATGTAAGAGTTTCTTAAAGAAAAACAAGGTTAAAGATATTTATTTTTAAATCAGGAGGTAAAATTAATTTATCACAACGTTTCTATGTGTTACAGAGAAGGAAACTCGGAACGTTATTCATTTAATTTCTCTAAACAGAATTAAGATATCATTATTGCAAGAATTGCTTACAATAATTGAGGAACAGAATTTTGAATATTGTAAAGCCATAAATCTCTCACAACAAAGACGTATTCCAACATTTAATTTCTTGAATTGATTATGCTCTGTTTCAAACTGTTAATTATTTCAGGATTATTGATATTCATCGAAATTTTAAACTCGCATTTAACAAATAGAAATTGTTGTAAAGTTGAAACTTTATCATTTATTTATTTCGTATGGTGTTTCGTATAACGCAATAACTTCTTGTGTCTGGTATTTAAAAGTATTCAGTTTCTCTTTCTGGAAAAATGAAATATTTACACTGTGTCAAATGTAAACAAACATTATGTCATTGTGTTTATTAATTTGATGTTGTAACTAGCTTTGAGATTTTCTGGTATTTCTTATGAACATGTTAAAATCATTAAATGTGATATTAATATGTTTTTTGATTATATAACAAATAATTTCAACAATTATTTACATTTACATTACTGTAAACTTATAAAGTCGAGTATAAGATTACATAACACTATATTACATCTTCCTTTAATTGTGTAACCTAACTATTAATACTATTTTTATTGTAGTTCCTTTTAAAATGAATTAAAAAACTAAAGGTTTATTATCTTTTATATTATTTATTGTTATTTGTTTACAATAAATTTTTATGTGTTATAGAAACGTATTGAAATTATTAAATTGCGCACAATTAATTTCAAAGGAATGCTCTTTTACATAATATTAGTAAAACAAAACATATTTTGCATTATTTTGATAACTGAGCCACACAACCAGTCTAGTGGTTAGTGTAACTGACTACGCATGGGGAGGAACTGGGTTCGAATCCCGGCTCGGCTATGGACGTATTTTCTCTTCCTATGTGTACTTTCTCTTCCTTCTTGTCTTTTCCTCTGATGATGGATGAATGTGGCCAGCCCTATAAACGGATTTGTGATGGTGTGACGTGGGTAGTGCTACTCGCCTCAGTGACTTGGTTCACAGGTGCCCACCGGGTAACGATAAATGAGTAGCAGTTTCCGGCTTGTTGTGGCTAAAAAAGGGTTAATCACCCAAGTGCCCATCATTTAAAAAAAATTTTTTTTGACTACAGAAGATGAAATTTTTAATAAAGCCTCGATGCAAGAAAATTATTTACTTTCAGCTGATTACTGTTTGAAACATTGCATATGTATCTAGTTTCTTCAACATTTAAACATTCTTATTTAATACATATTGTTTACATTAAAGCACTTTTGCATTCAATAAAAAATGATATCCTTATACATCAGTAACCAATTTATGAATTCATGAATATAAAATGTGGGAATTTTATGATTTATTCTAATTAAACATAAAATTTCATACTTTTCGGCAATATTAAAACAGTTTAAATAACTGAAATTGTTATGCTTCTATTTATTTGACGACAAAATGGAAATGATTTTTTTTTTCGATTTTATTATACATAACTACCATATAATAGCATAAAGTTAACATTTTGAAAATTTAAGTTCAGTTGGAATTACAATTAACATTTTATTTTTTGTTTCGAGAAACAATATAAATTGCTTATTTCTATTCAATTTATTGTAAATTGCTACAATTTGTTCTAAAGGGTAGAATTATGTGTACTTATCACAATACAAACTAAGTAAGAATATAATTTGCTAACCTATACATTTTAAAATGATTTAAATAGCACTGTCGATGCAAAAATAGAATCATCTGTTATTCCACATTCTTCCTGGACAATTATACTTGAAAAGTTAAAATAATTTCTGATTAATCTTGAACTGATTGCTTCCCATTCACATAAAAGTACGTATAAATAATACTGGAAAAATTAACTTCATTTTTTTTTTTATAAATGTAGAGTTTTCTTTACATTCTACATTTTTTTATAAATGTAGAATTTTATTTTTTTTTAAAAATGTTGACACAAGAAAAATTAAAATAAAATAACGACTGCCACTAAAATTTTACATGAAAATATATTTTAAGAAATTCCATCAAATTTTTCATCAGTTTGCTAACAGAATAGCTTATTGCATTAGTTACGTAAAATAAAAATAATAAAAAATTAAAACTACGTTTTATTTTTTATAATTCTCATTTATTGCAGTCTTTTCTTTGTTTTATTTATATTACTATAAAATGAACTTTTTTAATTAATTTGAAATTTTTACTTTTTTTGAAATGGCTACTAATATATATATATATATATATATATATATATATATATATATATATATATGACGTGACCTTTTTGCAAAAGTATTTTCAGAGAACACCATTATTTTCATGACAAAATGATCCATCTTTTTTCTGCACGAAAATGTAGAGATGGTAAAAAATAAAATATGGTTATATTGATTGCTTTTAATTTTGTTATTTTTTTCCCAGCTACCATTTCCAATCACATATCTAAGCCAATATTTAAATTTAAAAAAATGCAAATATAATTAATTTAAACAATAATTTGTGCAAATTTAAGTGATTAAGTATTTTTGATTGAATTAGATTGCTTATACAATCATTTCAAGAATTTTCAAGAAGACTATAAATTTCTTACTCTATGAAAACATGTTTTGCAGCAGGGTTATATGATTTCACAGCATAAATATTTTATATAAATTTCGTAAAATAGGGTTGAGTTTTTAAAGGGAAACAATCATGATTCAAACTTTTTACCCGATAAAGTATTTTTAAAATTGTGCCAAATGTATTGCCTAAAAGAAGCGATTTGGTAAATTAAGAAATTTATTCTTGTCCTTCTTGAAATCTCTTTTTGAGAAAATTAAATATTGGGCTACAATATGTTTATGGCTGTCTACTTCTACCAACTACTTGCTACCTTATTTTGAACCATGGTCAAATGATGAGGTTGACACCTGAGTTAGCATTGTTCTCTCCTAACCATATTAACGAAAAGACGTTGGATTTTTTTAACTTTAAACCTGTACTGACTTTCTCAGCGCAATGGTCTTCTGCTACTGAAATCGCCATCTTTCTACTAATCGCCATCTTTCTAAAAAATAAATTTAGGTACGTTTCATTTGCTTTAATTTCATAAACCCCCATTTTCTCTTTTTATAATAGCAGACTTTATAATAACTTAATAAACTTAATAAACTTTTAACAGAATCAGCCTTTAAAAGAGGTTTTTAAAATCTAATTCATATTGTATGCATTATTCTACAGAAATATTCAATAATTCTTTTAATTTTTATTATAAAAACTTACATTTACTCATACTGTTGGGCAGTTTTTATCCAAATAACTTGAAATAATTTTCTGAATATTTAAATAGGGAACAGTATGTCATAAGTTATAAATTTTGCTTCATATTGTTGCCATTTGGTTTTAGACAAATAGTTAGGTGACGAGGAAAAATAATATGACTGAGATAAAATTAAATTAACCTATAAATTTTCTTTTGTAAATCTAATATTTAGTTTCAACTTAAAAGTATAATATTTTTTTACCTAATATAATTTGTAATATTGAAGCTCTAAATGGTTTCCAATTATTTGAAACAAAAAAATTATATGAACAAGCTTTTATTAAAAACAGAAAATATTGAAACTTGTTTGCATTTCAATTTCTTTTAACTGGAGAAACCAGTGATATATAACTGAATTATATGCCAATGTTTAATCTTGATCAAGTTAATACTGAACTTTTTTTATGATTAACCAAAATTCAAAGTTGATTTCTAGCCTCAGTAAATCAAAATCTACACAAGAAATATTTATTGAACAGTTTCCTTTTCCCGTTCACATCAATCTGAAGTAGGAAACTTCATTTTTTTCTCTTTTCTCGAATGTTTCCTGAGCCTTGAAAAGATTTGAGTCTCATGAATGAAGAGAGAAACTAATGATTTTTTTTAACAAACTTAAACTAATTGTTCTAAATTAATGCAAAAAGGTAGGTTTGAAAGTTTAGAAAAATTCTAAGGATTCAGTAGTGAGAAACAAATTCAATGGCATATAAAAAAAATACAAATTACACAAATAAAAATTACAAATACATTCGGGGATTATTTTATTTTGATTGAATTTTATTTTTTGATAGAAAAAATAATGATAAAACACATTAAAGGTGACATGTATTTTGTTCATAAATATTTTCCTTTATTTGCAATTGAATAATCAAAAGCGTTTTCAAAATTGTTGAGAGTATTTTCGATATATGTATGAAAAGTTCAAATTAGGTCTTGTCAAGATTTTCTCTGGATGAGGTGAAGATTTGATTTCCTGAAATAAATTTAATTGTTGAAATAAAATCGTAAAAAAAATTTAAAAATCTTTTTTTAATGCTTTGGTGAAATTGACCGACCCGAAAAGTGACATCTAAGAACCTCTTATTAAGAAATTTTTCTAATAGAGATAAGCACTATTGCAATAAAAAAGTCCAAAATAATAGAGATTTTTTATTTAGAAATTCTGATTTATAGAAAGTTTTCTGAAAAGTGTTAATTATCATTCTAAAATCGACCAAACCTAATGACTCCTCTAACGACATTCATTATCTAATTAAAAATAAATTTTTCCAATAAGGATAAAAATGAATGTAAAAAAGTGCTAAAAATAAAGATAAGAATTTTAATTTAGAAAGTCTAATTTATGAGAAATTAGAATTTCTAGGGCGCTAAGGCCAATTCGATATGGAAAATAGGCTATTATTAAATTATATTTTCATTGTTGAATTCAGAATGGAACATTTATGAAAATAAAGTTTACTTAATATAAATCTTGAATTCATCAACCTTATATGTTAAATTAAATTAATTAATGCTTTTTTTAATCACAGAAATTAATATAAATAGAAAAGTTTTCTATTGTAAAACTAACAATAAAGAATTAAACGGAGGAACACTTAACGAAAGTTCTTTCTCCTCTAAAATAAATAATGACTATTTTGCTCTTATTTTCGAGATGTTAAACTACCTCGTTTACACTCAACAACTTCTCTGGAAGAGGAAACGAAATTGATTCTCATTTGCAAAGAGGAACAATTCTTTCTTTCTCTTTGAAGGTCATCAGGGTTGGAAATGGTTGCAGATGCATTCGCACTCTCGATCGTGTTAAATTCTCAGAACATTTTAATGTGTCTTGCAGAGGTTGCTGCACTCAAACCATGTCAAGGTGTACCAATCCATCGCGGTGAGATTATTTGAATTAGAATAATTAGTTATTGTGTGAATGAACAGGGAAAAAAATTCTCATCGTTTACAGCACTTAGTTCCTCCATTAACTTTAGGGAGAGTGAAAACACGTCAATATGCCTAAACCATCGGAAGTTATGATGGTTGTTTGGCAGTTTTGAGAGCTTCGTATCTTTGCGCTGGTTCACATTAATAATTCGTGGACGAAGAGAAGACAACCGATTTTGAATGCTAATGACATGCTTTGAGAATTATTATTTCTGTTATATGCATTAACCATGTCGTAGACATGATTTAAGTCCCTTCGATACATTGATGATCTTTATATGATCTTATCATTTGCATAAACAACTTTTAATTTTATCCATCTGGAGGAAAATTAACATTTTAATCATTCTATTTCCCAGCTATTTGCTTGAGATTACAGCTTAGTTCTTTTTTATCACTGTATTGCTTATTCTGTCTGTTTACGTAAGATTTTAATTACAGTTTTTGAACGATAATTTTAAAAAAATATTCTACTCTAGACAAATATTCTTGATTTTACTACATAAATACCCCTTACAAGTTATATTTTTATGTTCACAAATATAATTTATCATTTAATGTTGATCATTGGTACAAATTTAAGTTATACAGTTGTTGAGCTTTTGAAAGGAGTACACCAAGATATGAACATCCTTATATAGTTCTTCAACATTTGTGGAAATCAGAAAATAAAATTTTTTTTTCTGTTAAGAATTTTTAAATCTATGAATTTATATTCAAAATTAAATATATGATTGAAATATATAGTTACAAATAAAAGCATTTTCTAATATAAATTAAAAAATCAACTATTAGCTATAAACTATTAGCTATAATCAACTATAAATATCAGGGTCATATTCATATGATTATCATGCATTAATACTGTTGCCTTATGCGCAACCTTCAAAAATTCTCATTGACCTGACAACAAGTCAGTAACATGTAGTAAGTTTTTGTGGTACTTGAAGTTATTATTAATCCCTCGAAAAATCCCTAAGGGTGAGAAAAATAATGATAAAAAAAGAACACCATAATTAATGTGGCCTCATTGTGACTTGTGAAGAATTTGGTAATTTATAGAGATGTATTTTCAGATAATCGAAGTTATGACTGATATCTGGAAATTTTTCTAGTATCTGCAGGAAGATATTAAACAAAAAGAACAGTGAGATCAGTGTGACGTGGATTTAACTTTGTAATATGATGCAAAGCATTTTCAGCTATTCGGAACTTTCTAATATCTGAAGAATAAGATTAAAATGAACAAGAAGATCAATATGATACTACTGATTCTCTATGAAAGATAAATATAGTAATTAAAAAACGTTCTAGTGAGGAATTGAAGAAGTTACCTACATTTGCCTAGTGTAATATATGTCTTGGTGTTGAAGAAAAATATTAGATTCCCTTATCATTATAAACTGCAAATATAACAGTATGTTATCTGCAAAGTATCTGATGTTCAAAATTATCTACATATATCGCGGTACAAAATCTAATAATTATAGTTTCTTATCTTTGTGAGGATAAGGAGTGTAATAAGCATATTAATTATTTCATCTACGAAACCCACATTATATGGTAATGAATTAAATTGCTTATATATTACATATTTGTCTCTTTGTTGTGTCTCAACCATAATGCATCATATAGGCTATGGATTTAACCATACCGTAAACACAGCAAAAAACATTTAATATGCAAATAATGAGCTTACCATTGATGGACAAAAGACATTTGTCAACAAGAGAAAGCCATTAAAAAGTGTCGAATTTTTCAGAAAATATAGTTTTGAGGAAATTATTGCACTTGTTTATAACAGCCTATCATAAAACATTGTACAAATGATCAAGATACAATGGAATATTGCTGTATGGCTCAAATATAGTATTTTATGGAAATGGACAGGAGCAAAACACCATTTGAGCTTGCGTTCTGTTTAATATTGAATATAAAATTCTTAAAAAGAAAATGTACTGAAGCTTCAATAAAGATCTCTTTTTGCGATCACACGCATGGAGCAGTGAAAATTCCTTTCTAATACTTGCATAAATGGCTGACTAGGCATTAATATTAAGGATTAATTAGGTATTCCAGTGGCCAATCGGTATAAAAAATTATTTTAAGGTTAAATTTATTATTTTTCCTCTTCAAATTATGATTTTATTCGAAATATGCTTAACTCTGAATTGTTTCAAAAAAAGAGCTTACGTAATTGCTCATTCTAAATAAGCCTTATAAGGAATTCCGTATTGGAATATACGGGAATCTTTTCTCTGGATCTTTTGATCGTTTATTTACATTTGGCTATTTGCAAAGCTGCAAAATTTGATTTCCTGGTTTTTTTGGAAAAATATTCGGTTGCTTGAGGCTAACATGAAAAATACTTTATATATCATTTTTTATTATTATCAAATTTTGTTATCATAAGTAGTTCACACATTTTGTTGAAAACTCTGATGTAGGCAGGAAAAAACCCTGAAGAGACTTGTATCTATCTATATATATAAAGAATCAAAGTATATAGTATGCATACAATACACACACACGCATGCATATATATATATATATATATATATATATATATATATAGGATTAAATTGTTGATTTAACTAATTTTTTATATTAAATAAAATTTTAAAATATTTACTTCTTAAAATAAGGTTTGAGTATTAATATACTATAACAGTTTTAACAAACGCGTATTAAATTTAGAAAAATTAGTGTTTATAGGAAGGAAAAAAAAAATTTACAATTTTCGTATAATTTTGTGTGGATTAATTTTTCAAATGCATTCTTATTTTACTTAAATCTCGTGTTCATATACTACGATGGGTTAAAAAATACTTATTGCATTTAGATAAGAATTGATTTTATGCAAAACTGTAAAGTTTGATTTTAATATAATTTCAGGCATTTTTTTGTTCATATGAAAAGCTCATATTCATATATTATGGGAGTTTCATGAAAGATATATTAAGTTTAAAAAAAGTATTTTTATGTAAAAATGCCTTGCACAATTTCAAAATAATTGTCTCATTGATTTCTAACAAGTTTTGTTCCTTAAACTTTTAAAATTTTTCCAAATTGCCAAAATTTCCATAATATCCTGAAATTTCTAAAAATTTGAAGAGTAATTATGTTTTTTAATATTTCATACTATATCTTAATCCTAAAATTTAAATTTTATAATATATTCATATTTTTTACAATTTATATTTTTTCTTGTAGTATTTTGTCTTTGTAGTTTTCACAAATGTAATTAAAGATATCTAAGTTGAATAAATACATGTTTATTTTATTGCTTTTTTTATGACTCTGATCTTATTATTTAAAAGTAGTCAGTTCGATTTAAGGGATAATTCCAAAAATTTTTTTTTTTTTTTTTGCTTATTTATTTATTGTTATCGAAATTGTATATATTTTCTATTTATTCTATGCATAATTTAAAAAGATTTGTATAAGTGATATTAAATTTAAAAAAAGTATTGATTTTCTTCATCCATGAGGTCTCAAATTAAATTGCACAGAATGTACCTTATAAAAAAAATTATGTGTGTGACAGTATATATTTCAACTGTCATTCCGAAGGCTTCCGCGTGTGACATTTACAATAGTGCTGCCATCTAGCGAACTACCGTTCATTTCAATTTCAATCAAATTCTCATCATATTTCTTGGCATAAAAATGAAAATAGTTCTTTTTATCTTTTATTATTTCTGCTAGTATTTTTCTTACGTCATGAAAAACGAACGTTATGTAGCCTGCTTACGAAGATGTTGGAATGCTGTGAAGTGGTATGACGTCAAAATATTTTCTCTTATGTAGATATAATGCATATTTTTCTGAAAAATGATATCTGTTACATAAAGGTCACCTATTCTAACATCACTTGCAAAGGTATGATTTTTGCTTGTCATTTAAATATTTTAACAGAAAAACTCCTTAATCTAATTAATCATTACTAATAATACAATTATTTCCTTTTCTTAAACATTAGACTCAAAATTGCGCAATTATTTTTTTTTTTTCCATTCCAAACTGAAAGGAAAAATTAAGCGGAAAAAAAATATCAGCTGCATATACCAACTTTCTTTGAAGATGAAATATTTTAGTTTCTCAAAATAACTTTGCAGCTGTTATTATCTGACATCTAACTTGATAACATTCAATTAATTAAAATAATAATATTTGTTATAAAAATGACATTTTTAATAAATTTGATGTCTTGATATTTTGAAACAAATTAAACTGAAAAGTTTAAAAGACATAGTTTTTTGCAGTATTACACAGAAAAAATCATTTATTTTTATAATATAACCCAAATTAGTATTTAGTTGTCAAAATTTTAATTCAGATTTAATTATAATTTATTATTAAATAAAGTAATTATTAATTACGATACTTAAAAACGCAAAAATTACTTTATTTGTCTTCATTAAATATTTAAAAATGATATAGAAGAAATTAGATTAAATTTGTACCTTAATATAATACGAAAAATATTTAAAACATTCTCATTTTGTCTTTAAGCCAATCAATCAAGAGCGTTCACTTTGAAAAGAAAAACTTTAATAGATAAGTTATTAAACTTATTATGTGTGATAACTATTTTACTTTATAAATATAATATATGCTAGTTTACTACTCAGATAAAATAGTCCCAAGTAAAAAACATCCTATATTGAAAAATATGCATGCATTGATTTATTTAAAATTTTTAATTAAGATATTATAATTATTTATTTTATAATTATTTTAAATAAATAAAGCGATTCATATAAATGTTTAAATTTTCATTTGTTATATTTACTATTCTTTATTTTTTACAGTTATTTTGTTTTGTGTTAAATTTCATATACCTTACTTCTTTAAAAGAGATGAAATCATACAAGAGAAAAAATCATTTATAGTTTACTATTGGACATGGTATACACCTTTATATTATTCGAAGTAATGAATTAATTCATGTGGCACTATTTTTATCAGCAGTATTTAATTTAGTTCACATTGCTTCAGTTACACAAATATTGTAAATTACCATTAAATAAAGAAAGATTTATGAACAATTTTCTCTAAACTGTTTTATTAACTCTTAATTACTTTAAAATACTTTATCACAGCTAGTTTGCCTTTTATGCAAAGGAACAAATCTTTCTCAAACTGTTCACAGAGTGAAGAACAATTTGCTTTCTTTTCAGTATTGTTTTCATTGCTAAGTAATTTTTATTAATTTTTAACTTATAATCGTTTGCGAATAGGATTCAGTTTTGTCTATCAAAGTCCTTTTAATATTATTATTACTAACAATTTCTGTTTATTTTGTTATATTATTATTTATACATTATTAGGAAAATTCAATATTTTTTTATTAAAATAATTTATTTATATAACAAATTATTTAAGAGTTTAGCAACCTCATGATAAAGGTAAATTTCTTCTTTGTTTAAATATATTTAATTTTACTAATGTTGGAATCGTTATTACCAAGTTTTAAAATTTAACCAGTTGTCACTGTATAAAGATACAAATGTATAAGCTTTTTACTAAATCATTTAAATTATTGCTTTTAACAAAATTAGTCTGAATTTATAATTTTCTGAAATAAAAATATGTTATTTGTTAAAAAGTCGAATGAATCAAAGGCATTTTTTAAAAATTCGAATCTAAATCTTAAATATCCAATCCTCTGAATTTGTGAATTTGTTTATATAAGAAAAATTTTTAAAAAAAATTCAGAATTAGATATAGAATAAAAACAGTTGTAAGAAATAATTTTTCAAAAATATCACTCAAGTTTTTTGAAAAAGAAATAAGGAAATTAAAATCGAAAATAAAAATACAATTCATTTTAAATGTAAGTTATTTATAGCATATCATAAATATTTTAGTTACCAAAAAATAGCATCACTATGTTGTATTTTTATATGCCTGAGTTATTTTCTTTACTTATTCAATTCACTGAAGAATAAATAAATAAAATTTATTAAAAGATAAAATTGTTGGATAACAGGCTTTATTAGATTCATTTGTATTGTACACATTGGGTGATATGAGATAGCAGAATCAACTCGTCATCTACAACATTGCTACGAAAATGGAACTAAACATTAATTTAAGTGACTCACAGCAAATGAAACAATTACTAAATTTTAATTAAACATTCACTGAGAGAATAAATAATTAATTCATAATTTTTGTTTTATAAGTAATTTTCATTATAAAAGCAATAACAATTTTTTTTTCTTTTTCTTTTTCTTTATCTTTTTTTTTTTTTTTTTTTTTTTTTTTTTGGGCAAACGATTTCTAAAAAAATGTTTTGTCTAAAACGTTAAATTGAAACAAAAATGGTATTTTTATATAAATTTTTTTTCTAAACCAACAGGTTCCGAAAACACAGTCTTAACTTCTTCAAGAAAACAACCCGTCGTTGGTTGTATGAATGCTTTCTTTGTTTTCATTTGCTAGTCATGCGGATTAGATTTATATTTGCTTAATCTTTTGATAACTCAAGCTTATAAATTATAATCCAATATTTATGTGTTTTCTTTCGTGTATTATTGTTTAAAAGTAACTAAAATATTGCTTTTCATTTGTTTATAAGCATTCTTTTATTTGCATAAAAACACATTTTCTTATGAAAGTCATAGATAAAAATAGAACTTTTCTACGAAAAAATTCTCTCTTTTTACGCTTGAGTAATTTAGAATATTTTATATATTGTAATCAATGTACCCCTTTTGTACACAATTTATATGCATTGAAGAAAATAGAGATAAATAAATATTTATACTATATAAAAAATTTATTTTAAAGTTTAATTGAAGACAAAAACAAATTCTTTTCTATAGATTTTTGAGTTCAAAACTCTGGCTTAGTAGTGATAATAATATTTTAGTATCAGTCAAATGCTTTTAACCATTCCCCAAAAACAGGTTATTATTTATGTTCTATAGTACATGTTTATAGAAGTAATAATTAAAATATTTGTAATATTAATTTTGGTTGTGTTTTAAAAGATATATATATATATATATATATATATATATATATA
This sequence comes from Latrodectus geometricus, assembly GCA_026290005.1. Lineage (NCBI taxonomy): Eukaryota > Metazoa > Arthropoda > Arachnida > Araneae > Theridiidae > Latrodectus > Latrodectus geometricus. Next base: position 318,007 of record JAPDSC010001411.1, read on the forward strand.
TATATATATATATATTTCTTATGAACTTGATTAGTTCTCGAAACATTTTAATAATTAAAATAATTTTTTTTTATCGCATTCTAAAATTTTCTGGAGAGACATCAACTTGAGGGATCATAGATTATGTTCTACGTTAAAAAAGAACTTACCATGGAATAGTGATAGGTCCTCTTTTCTCAGAATAGAAAGTTCTAGGTTCGATCTTAGCCACTGCTAAACAGTGGATCGTGGATGTGATTTTTTCCTTTCCAGCATTACAACTGTCGAGTTGAGTTACCTCGGAAGTTTCTGAGTTTTCTTTCTTGAGGCGGAGGAATACATCCCGTTATTTAAGCAAAGTCCTCGAATGCAGTAAGCGGTGGATGCATTACAGCAACCTTCAGGTGTTGCACGTTGTCGACCATTTATGATAACATTAAATTGTATTAAATATTTTAATCTCACCGTTGACATAAAATATTAATTGTGAAAAATATGAACAGCAGGCGAACCATTCTGTTCAGAATGAAAGGTCCTAGGTATGATCCCGACCTATGTTGCACAGCGGAACACGTAAACTGAACTTCTGCTTTCAGTAAGCTCATCTGTTGAGATGGATGCTTGGAAATTTTCTGAGTTCCTTCTATTGCGACACATGAATATGGATTACTATGAAAAATCTTTCTCAAAGAAGCACGAAGCGGCTGAATTCAATTGAGATTTAATATAGCTTTTCTCTGTTAGGTTGTCCTTTCCGTTGTATTGTAAATATTTTAGAGCTTGGTATGCTCATTGCTCATCGGAAATACATCTTGAGATAGATATAAATGTAACACGTGTTATGACTTAATATCATCAATTGTTATTGAACTTTACTTATTAGAAAAATTATAACCTCAGGACCTCTAACGTGAATTGTAATTTTCTTTATTTATCAGAAAAATAACCCTGTGTGAAGACATGGTATATGTTAAAAACAGGACTCTTCATAACAATACTTTACCTACAAGAAACATTTTTAAAATTTTTCCCATGAATTCAGCTATCAGCCCATCATTTCAATTTCAATAGCCAGCTTGATCATTCGACTTGTGTGTTTATTTGTCCAATTATTTAAAAAGTTTCCATTGACCATCAAAGCAGTGTTTAAATTTTTCTCTGATTGCCAATATTTTTCAAGTGCTGTTAAATCTGCAACTTTTAGAGCATAACAATGGTGATCATTTTTATCTAAATCGTCAATGATGTTTTTTGGGGGATTATTAAAGCTACTTTTGTTTCCTTTGAGCTTAATAATGCAATTATTATTTTACACATCATCTTCTTTGTACACTGCTTTCCTACATCTTATATCACATGATAAAATGGCTCCATTTTTTCCCCTATCGGTAGGGCGCAGCTTGTATTTTTTGGACCTTGTGCCACAAAACCCAACCAACCATCTCCTATCGGTAGATTTTTTTTCTGAAATTAAAATCACTTATATTATCAGAAGATTTTGTACTAGTGTAATGCAGATTTGTGGTTGAAAAATTTCTTGAATTTGAGTTGTCAATGATGTCTATCTGTGTCATAAATGTTTTCTGGGGTATTATTGAAGCTCCTTTTTTTCCTTCGAACTTATTAATGGAATGATTATTTTACACATCATCTTCTTTGTACACTGCTTTTCCACATGTTATTTCACATGATAAAATGGCCCCATTTTTTCTCCTACTGGTAGAATTGTTTTTCTGAAATTAAAATCACTTATTCTCAGGAGATTTTGTACTATTGTAATGCAGATTTGTGCTTGAAAAATTTCTCGAATTTGAGACATTTATTTAGCTTTGAATTATTTTAAAACCTATTATATATCATTTATAATTTTTATTTCAACAATTTGTATCTAAGCGGTAATTAATCAAGTTCTTATAAGTAATTGCATATTACAAAAATAAATATGAAAATAAACAACCATTATAAATCAAGTAATTAAAGAATATATTAAGTAACCATTATATTTTACTAAGATTTTAATAAAGTTAATTAAAATGAGTTATTACTAAAATTAAATGATTTAGTAAAAATTTTATGTAGAATATACAGCTGTTTACGAAAACTATATTAATACAGTCTTCTTTTAACCAGAAATTCTATTAACTGATACTGTTAGTAGAGTTAGAATTTTTATTTTTTCATAACATACAAGTTTATGAATTAATATTGAGTTTCTGAAATGAAGAATAACAGAAAAATATAATTTATTTTAAGAAATTCTATTTACGATCTTCGAATGTATATTGAATTACGTTATTTTGATTTATTATACTATAAATTACTGTATTATATTATTTATGTCTATTGAATGTGCTTATTTTAGCAGCACGTGGATATAAACAGAAATAGCAAAAACAAAAAAAAAATGTTTAACGTTTTTACCACTATACAATATAAAGATATTTTTAGAACTACATAAGTTACTTTTAAAGAGAATCTGATGGAAGTATTAAAATTAAATATTGTTCAACCAACTATTTAATCACTAAATTGTAGGTTATACATTTATGAATTTTAATCGCCATTTGGCGAGTAAGGATAGCTTAAACTATTTTTATATTTATTCTTCGAAAAAACATTTTCTAATTTAATTTGAGTAGAAGATATGAATTTCTTGAACAAATTTTGATAAATCTAAATTTTTAATTTAAAATGTCCATATTAGTGTAAATTCGTCCATCTTAATTATTCTGTTTCCAGAAAAAAGGCATAAATTTTCCTTTCATATAAAGTGATAAATCCGAGACTGTTTGAAATTATCTTTCAACTGCATTTCAAAAAAAAAATAATAATTCTTTATTTTTCTGTAAGTATTTTGTAAGAACTACTTTTGATTCACAAGTAAATATGTTATAGAAATGGACTAACATGAAAACGATTTTGTTTTTGACTCCTAATTTTTGGAAGAATATATTATTGTTATTTCACGCAAAATGAAAAAAAAAAAAAAAAAAGATCTAGGAACAAAAATATTGCACAATTTTAAAATTAATAACTTCTAATTTGAAATTTAAAAAAAAAAATCTGTGAAATTGAAAATACGGAAGTAAAAATATATTTTAGACCTTAATTCTGGTGTGATAAGGAAGTAATTAAAAAATCATTTATATATATAATATCCTTCTTGTGTAATAGTAAAGTGTACCAAGAACTTTTAATCAAAATTTATACGTAATAACCTACTTCAAAAAATATGTTAATTTTATTTTAATTAAATATATATTTTTAAACTTTAGTTTTATCTTTAATTGCATGTTATTATTTCCTTTTCAATATAAAGGAATTTTTTTTTGTTACAAAAGTCTCTTGTTGGATTAAAATACATGACACAGTTTCTTATTGCGGATGTTTGATTTTTAATCGAAACACGAAGTTTAAATATTCCTGTTTGTGTTATTGCTGATAGTGTTCATTCGAATGTATAATTTCTCAGACAGCAAAATATTAATTTAAATTGAAGTTGCAAATACTTCAGAAATGAAGTATCAAGAAAAGATTTTGTCTGATAAAAAGTATAATTTCTGTTTACTCACTTATTTTGGCACGATAAAAGTACGTTAACTGTTTTCACATTGGTAAAATTTCTAAGCAACGATTTCTTATATAGTACAGCTCGATTTTACGAACTACTGATTTACAGTACTCCCGATTTTATGAACTGGTGGCTGGTCCCTAGCATGAACCTATAGGAGTAATCACAATTTTGATTCCCATTTACGAATGAAATTAGGAAAAATCTCTTTTTTACGAACTCATATTCATGCATTTTAAATATGCGTTTAATTTTATATCATTTTTGCGTTTATTTTTCAATTTTTTGTTCATTTCATGGTTGAGAAATTTAGATTTATGAACATTGCTGATGTTTTAAAATCCCGAACCTTTTTAAGCACTTCCTGTCGAATTTCAATAGCTTAACTTAACGATCGTCTAATAGCTATGCTTTAAAGTACAGGGTGATCTTTTTAAAGTGACAGTGTTTGGAGCACCCTGTAGCGTGTAGCCCATAGTCAGTGCCCCTGTAGCCTTTAATGGCATCAAACTTGGTTTTTAGACTAATCAAAACATAAAAAAAAGAATCCGAAAAAAAATTAGTTCCAAAAATCACCGCTAGAGCATTTTGTGGCGCTGCTATAGTTTACAATAATGAGAATTAGCATGAAAGACGGGTATCAAAGAAAAGCGCAAATGTTGTACGATGACAGCGCCAGTAATAGGGACTTTAAAAGCAAATAGTAGGCAAATCCAACAAATAATCTCAGTTGAAGTAAACTAGCTCCAGTGGCCATGCCTCTCACGTTAGCGGAATTTGCGTTACTGATGAAGTTTTATTATATGAATCAATGTAATGCATCTTCAGCTCTTCGGGAATTTCGAACCAGAAAAAAATTACGAAATTACGATTTTTGATTCTGGGGTTATATGAAATCTCAAGTTTATGTTGGTGGAGTATCAAATTTGTCTATTTTAAAGGACAATATAATAAAGACAGTGCGAAATATGCCTCGTGATATGTTACGTACGGAAGTGGAAATTTTGTGCACAGAATGCACGGTTTATTCTTGAGAACAGTGCTCACATTGAATGCTGTTTAATTCCTCACCGAAGAAGTTAATGTAGTAAATCAACATTAATAATTTAACTGTACGATTGTATGTGTTAATATTTTTCTTTTCTCATATTTTATACATTGTAAAGCACCACAAAATACCCTAGCGGAAATTTTTAGAACTAATTTTTTTTTTCATGGAATCTTTTTTAATGTCTTGATTAGTCTAAATACTAAGTTTGGTGCCATTTCGGCTATTCGATAGCGCTACAGGGTGCTCCAAACACTGTCACTGTAAAAAATATCACCCTGTATAATCAATATCTGAAAGTGAAAATATCGTTAGGTTCTTTTGTAAGAAATGATCGTGGCTTGGAATCAAGTTACAAAATTGACATTCTATGCGTAATGTGCTTGTTATTCTATGCTTGGAATGACGCCAGTAAGAAAAATTGCCAGCTAGGTCATTTTTGATATGCATGATTTATTTTAAAGAAACCACGTAACTAAAATAAGTAAGGATTAGATCTTGAGCGAAAATGTGTTTCTTCTCCATGAACTTTGACATTGTTGTCCTAAATGTCATTTGACAACTTTTTGTATGAAGATTCAGATGTAATATGCAAAGAAGTATTAAATGATTGAGAACTTTAGAAAGGATAATGAAAAAGAACTTTCAAACATCAAACAAGAAGAAAATGATGTTGTGCTCCGACCGTTTACCAAAACAAACAGATGCATGGGTAACGAGATTGAGATACTTTTGAGAAAAACAACAGCAAAATGCTTTATTTTATAAAAAAAAAGGAAAGAAAAGAAAAATGATGTGTTTTAAGAATGTGGTTTTGAAACAGGAAATTTAAGTGATTTTTTGCCTGATTTTTCATCAATAGTTTGAAAGTAAGAGCCATTTTTAAGTGTGAATTTTGTTTGTTATACATGTCATGAATTTATATATTTCTTATATAATGCATACAAAATCGTTGTTTTAATATATTTCTCTATTTATAAAGAGAGAATAGTTTGGTGAATCAAATTAATTAGCTTAATTTTTTACGAACTTTCGATTTTGAGAACTATTTTACCGGTCTCTACGAGTTCTTAAAAACGAGCGTCTGCTGTATTTAACTTCTTTATCATAAATTATACAATTTTATCGATTATATTAATCAAAATCGGTGTTAATAGAATTCGATGTTTGAAAAGAAAACATATTTGCTCAATTCAATAAGGGTTAACAACCACGTAAGTTATGTTCTATAAGTTGTGGGTGTGTGTAGAAGTTCTACTACTCAAAAAAGTTGTCATTAACCCCGATCAAATTTGATTTCTTAACTCTCCTCTTCGAATAAGATTGAATAATAACCGCGCGCTTCTATTCTTTCATTTTTTCATGTTTTCATTTGTTAAAAGTGGTAGGCTACTAAAATTTTTGTTAATTTTCAACCTAGATAATTTTCTGTCTCGCATTGTTTGTTGAAATTATTTAGTCCTTGAGAATAATTAGAATTCCCAGAAAAAAATGCAATTAATAAAGTTATGTCGTTAAACTTCCTTTTCTGAGTCATTCTTTTAAAAAATTAGAGGAATTCAAAGCAAAAAAAAGATATTTTTGGCGGTTTAAAATTTTGTTACTTTTATATAATTTGTTCCGTATTTGTTTGATATAACTTCCATACCTAAATGATTTGAAAAGAAATGAATCCAGTGTTTTAAGCATGGCAGTTCTTACATATATTGAATTATATTACTCATTCTCAAAAAATTCTATATATTTTATTTTCTTTCTACTTGTCTACTTTTCGTTCTACTTTTTGCATTGTCCCAATTTATTTCATAAACTTGTTTCTAATTTTTTGTATTTTACGCATTTTGTGACTATCAGGGAATTTTAATGTGAAAAATGAACTTTTCATTAATTCTGAAAACCAATTTCTCATGATACGAAATACT
>JAPDSC010001411.1:329526-344736 GCA_026290005.1 Latrodectus geometricus
TATTCAATTGTTAAGGTGATTGTTGGCTTAACTATGGTTCTCAATAGATTATTCTACATCGTGAATTTGCATTTGGGAATGGTTGTTACAGTGACACAAATACAGTTTAAATAGAGCTTATTTTTGTAAATTAGAAGATATTTAAAAGAATGAATGAATAAACTTCTACTTAATTGTCATGTTTAATTAATTAATTTGCAAATTTAATGTATTTTATTACAATATATATAGCAAAACTGTATAAAAATAGTATCAAATGAGATCAGCATAAATTTCGCCTAAGATTATTAATTAAATTTCGCTTATATTATTAATTAAAATGATTAATGTTGATTATTATGGTTATGTAGATTATTTATCAACCATCAACATGAATTTTTAATTTAGTGAATAATTTTTTGTAAATCTGCATTTAGTTAAAGTGCATAGACCTATGATATTTCATTAATATATCACCTCGTAAAATCTGACTTAATTATGTATATATATTTTGTTATGCAATATAATATTCTTATGTATTGTTTATCTTAAATCTGAAATGTACTAAATCACATGATTCAATCTGCTATTAGTTGTTTCTTCATTATTTAAAATAAATTTTATTTTCTTTACTTAATATTATCAAAAATATTTTTACACACCATTTATATATGTAAACATTTATTCCAGTCAAATAGTTATAGGTATTATATTAGGTTGGGGAAAAAGTAATCCATTATTTTTTCGGTAGACGTCTGTAGTGATCGATATCTCGTGAGGTATCTATCAAACAATTTCAGATTTATGCTCGTTGGAAAGGTGACATTTGACACTAAAATATCCTTTTGCGGTTTTTTGTTTGATTAATTCAGTTACGAGTACAAGGTTTTAAAAATGGAAGACAACAAACAGAAAATTCGATACATTTTCGTTTTTCTCTTGTAACGGCGAAAAAGATAGCTGGGTGGCTAAAATTGTGAAAGGTGTTTATCGTCCTATATAAGACTGTAACAACCAGTTACGTACAATTTTTGTTTCGTCGATTCCGTTCGGGTATTTTTGATGTTAGAGATGCACCTCGCATGTGGATACAGCATCGTCGAAAATGTCTATAAAATATCAAAAGTGATCGAAGTTAACCGCATGTCAGCAGTCGTAACGTGCAAGACCTAAAAATCTACATGAAAGCTGTTTTAAACCTTTTTACAAAGTGAATCCAAAAGAAGTTACATAAAGTTCACGTAAAAATAATGGATTTTTTTCCCCAACCTAATATATGGGCTCATTTTATTTCTAATTAAATGATGTAAATGTAAAATAGATTTTATCCCTAAATAAGCATTAAAATGATTAAATGGTTCAGATATTTTTATTCTTATTATTTTATAGTAAAATTACTATTTACTGAAAATATAAGGATAACTTGGAAAGAGTTTATTTTTATCTAATGTTTGATATTTAACTCGTAAATATTTATGTTACGGAATATAATCCAGTTGTTGAAGGTGACAGAAATAAAAAACGATTAATTTTCATCTAAATCGAATTCTTTTCCGAAACGCTTTCCTGTGAGAGAGTGTATTGCTTTTAAGTGATAAAAATCACTCCTTTATTACATTGCAAAATTGATCTTTTTCACAGATTTTATGATTGCTATCCTTATACAAAGTAATTATCTGCATTTAATTGTACTTATGAAATTTTTAATGCGTCGTTCAAAGAAAAAAAAATTAATTTAAACTTTATCACGTGGCAATCTATTTAAGAGATAGAATCTACGACTTGTGTTTGCATTTGACACTTTGTGATTCGTCTATTCAGTAGTAACATAAGTTTCTTCTCTTTAATCAAACACAGTCATCAATATAAACATTTCAACAGCATTGCAACAATCAAACATTATATATAAAGAAACTACAAAATTGGAAAACCTATTTCGTAATTATTTGTCCCATTTTGACCTACAAAAACTTTAACAATTTGAAACGTTTTTAGAACACTGTGTATGTAGTTGTTTAAATACTTATATATGTCTTTAGATTTCACAACACAACCATGGAATATAACAACAATATTTTTTAAATTGGATGTTGTCTTCAAATACACCTACATGAAGGATAACCTTTTTGGGAATCATGTAGGACAGTAAACACATAACTTTAATCTCACGTAAATAAGCAAGCAATAGTTTAACACATTTAAATAGACAACCTCACATAAATTATTAATAATAAAAGATTGTGAAATGCTGTACCTATAGCATTATTAGATATTCTTAACGTCACTCATTTAATTACAGAGATTCGCCATAGTTATTGTAAGCAATTTGTATTTTCATCTATAAATATATTGTGGAAAAAGATGTATTAAATAACAAATTTCTAATTATTATAAATGAAATATATACTTAATGTTTACAAAATGAAAGGTAACTGAAAATAAATGAGATTTATAAATAAAAAAGACACGGTGAAGAGTGTTTTCATGATCGCTTAATCACTGGTAACTTATAAAAAAAGCTGCATCTTAGGTAAGGAGCCTATATCTATGTAATACAGTACGCTATAGTAAGATTGTTTATGATATGAATGATGATTTCGTTTTTCTATGTATTTTAAAGAGTAATCTTCAAAAATGATGGAATCTTTTTCTGAAAAATCAATTCTGTAACTTACTTAGCCCCAAACCGTCTCACATTGCTTTTTTAAGAATTTTGTAAACTTACGCTCTTTTCATGGCATTTTCTTTTTAAGCATTTAAAAAATGTGTGAAAAATCTTAAATAAATATTAATCATGGCCCAAGACATCAATATCCATGATAATTGTGGTGGCAATATCTAAGCGAGTTTCGTTTCCCTGTCTTTGAACCAGTAACCTTTAATAAAGAGTTGGCTATAGATCCCCTTGACTATATCTAAGACACAGCGTAGTTGGTATGAAGATGTCTTCCGCTTGCCTATTCTTGATTATCACTGTATAAGTATTCAATCATATTTGATATCACTATCTGTTGTTGGGCACCTTGTGTAGTGATTAGCGTTCCTGAGTGCTGATGGGGAGGTCCTGGGTCCAAATCCCGGTTCTCGCATAGATGTACTTTCTCTCCCCTGTCTTTGTCCTTTTCTTGTATGAAAGGTTTGTGAATGGTCACCTACCCTATAAATGGTACTTATGGCATGTGTGTACTGAAGAAGTTTCCAGACCAAATTACAGTCCAGTTGGAAAAGTGGAGCAGCGCACCCCATATTCCCAGCTTAGCTGACACAAGATAACAACAACATCACTACCTGTTATTAATTTAGTTTTCTTGCTCATAAATACCAGCGAAGCAAAGGCAAACTAAATTACTATGATATCAATCAGTATCTTACGTTATCATTCAATTCAAAAAAATGTTAACAATTTTTGGCATTGAATTAAAAAATTATTAAAGCACAAAAATATAAACTGTATATCAAAAAATTTAAGAAAGACTAAAACCCATTAAATTTTCCGTTTAAACCATATTTTAATCTGTAGAAATTTTAACTATTGGTAGTTTAAAACTAAAATAAACAATTTCTCTTTTTCATCAATCAATCAAGAACCAGGCATTTATTTTTCTAAGTTTTTTAGAATTAAAAAACATTTCTTAAAAGTTCTCGTTAAAAAATTTGGTATCATTTATTTACTATTAACTTAATTCCCTTGTTTGTATAAATGACAACTGAATAATATATTAATGGAAAAAAAAACTTCTGATTTTCTTGAGTAATAAAAATAAGATCAGCAATTTATTTTACACTACTGCTAAAAAAATTATTTAAATATAAATAAAACTCTGAAACTAAATAAACAATTGCGCTTTTATTGTGACTGAAATTACGGAAATAAAGACTATTGATTGCTAGAAAATAATAAATAATTTCTCTTTAATTATAACTAAAAAGTCAACAACTCTTTCTTAAATATTTTGGAAATTAAAAATACACTTTCCTAGTAAAAGTGAATACAAAAATAGTAAACTATTTCATTTAGATTTGATAAAAAATAAAAAAATTGCTTCCATAAAAAAATTCAATAGTATCAAATTTATTTTTGTTAAATCGTCTCAACCAAATTAAACTTCAGCTTTTTCTACAATTATCTAAATACTTCTTCTATTCAATCATAAGTCAATTGCATATATACTCTGATAAGTAAATGAACATATATATATATATATATATATAAATACCTTCAAAATTAAAATCTATCTGCTTTTCTTTAATTAGATGATATTTTTCTGATTATAGAAAAATAGGTAGATTTTAAATCTGTGTTCAAATAAGTATTTTATTGTTTTACTAATTTATTTTATTAATATCCTAGTTTTGTAAGAATATTTATATTTTTTGAGTTAAAATTATTTTAAATAATTTTAACTCAAAAAATACTATTACTGGTGGTTTCATTTTAAAACAAGTCAAAAATCATAGTTACAACCTCCTTGACAAATCAAGAAATGAGTTTTTTTTCATTTTTACTTATTCTTTCGTTTGTTTAATATCCCTATTGGAGAGGGGTGAAGGTTATGAACTTATTTCTTTTTCTTGAAGGTTCGATGTGGTTTATTTCAAGAACAATGCATTGAGTGGGTGGAGCCTATCATTCAAAATCTGGAGGGAAACTATTTATCATGAAAAAATATTCAATGTCACTCCTTTTTTTTTTTTTTTTTCCAAAACATTTTACTGTTTCTGATATAGAAGTGGACCTTTGGTCAATGACTAATACATTTCAAACTTACATGGTAATGCTCATGATAGTTTTTAGTTTTATTTGATAGTGAAAGTTAATTATTATAGATTAAAAAGTGATAGTTACACAGAGAAGAAGATTTGATTGAAAGTTACTTTTTCAGTATACTGAATTGGTAAATTAAATTTGGGGGTTAAAGTTCATTTTTTTAACAGCTTATTTGAAGTGAAACTCTTTATTTATGTAGATATACTATAAATCCAGCGTTATATTTGTACTGTAATATATAAAATGAAAATATTGACATAATTACTTGTTAAATCTACACTAAATATGCTTAAAATATTGGCAAAATCAATTTATAAGTTTCATAAGCTAAATTCATTTATAAATTAAGAGTAATTTCTCATAAGGCCTAATTAACTTATATTTTCCACATATACTGAAAACTTTATTTTAGGAAGAAGGTAATAAATGTTGTAATCCCATCCTGCTATTGTTGATGCTTTTTGCAATTTGAAATTTGTTATACGACAAAAAAATAGTTCATATGGTACAAATATTTCAAACTACAATAAGTTATAGTACTCATATTTAACCGAAAACTGTAACCACAGTCTTAGATAAGTTAAATTTTAGAAGATGTAGCTTTCGGAAAAGTGGTTATAAATTCAATAATACTCCAAGCTAGAAACCTAGGAATTTTCTTTTCGTTTTACTCGAACATAAAAAAAACCATGCATGGGGAAATCAAATTTAAATTTAACTCATATATAATAATATAATTGATAAACAATTTATATAAGGACTACTGACTCCTAATGTATAGATTGATTGCTCGAAATTTCACTTTAAAAAAGTGAACGCCAAGGAACTACAATTGTCAGCATTGCTGTACAGTGAAGTAACCCTTTAATTACTTGCATAGCAGGTGTAACTCCATAAAACCTTGATATATCATTAAATGGTATTCTTAATCGAGGTTGAATCTTCTGTTACCTTTCATCCTCCATTGTTTATAAGTCCAGAGAGAGATTGACTTTTATAATTACATTTCAAACAATAAAGATAAAAAAATTGACTCAAAATTGTTGCTTTTAATCAAAAATTTCAAGTGTGATGTAAATAATAAATGTATCCTTTGTTCTTACTAAAACATCTTATTATACCATATAAACATCTTATTATACCATTCATTCATTTTTAAATAATTATGCAATTAATAGTACAAATTATACTTTGAAATTAGAAGTGTTAATTTATTATTACGTTGGGAGGAAGCAAAGTAGGAAAACCATTTCGTTATTGAAAAAATATGCAACTTATGTGTAACGATTATTTAGATTTCTCAGATTTTGAGAACCATTCGAGATACTAATATTTTTGGCTTCAAAAGAATAGGTACATTTAATGATAACTGAATATTTGGCGCAAATCAATTCAACTATTAAAATGGAATTTTTTAAGATTTCTTAGAGAAACGAAGAAAATATACAATTATTTAGTTTTTTTTTAATTAATCAATGAAAAATTTTGAATGAAAAACTTCAACCCCTTTCATTATTTAGTTTACTTTAATCTATATTTAATTTTTATAAACACGTAGTTTGAAAATAGTTAATATATTTTTGTTTAAAAGTTTAATTATTAAAAAAAATTTTTTTAATTTCTTATCAGAATTTATGAATTTGTATAAACTGTTTTTATCATCATTACAAAATTTATAAGAGCAATGATGATTGCAAAATGATTAGCAAATTCAATGTTACCTAGTATTGCAAACTATTAAAATATGTAATAAAATTATATATTAACAGGTTATGAATCATAATAACATTAAATTAATAATAAGCAAAACTCACGATTCAATCAATGCGACTGTTGGCTAGTTTTGTGAAGACATCCTGGTATGTTTGTACGTACTTATTCGCATGCATCACAAAGAAAATGCTTGCAATATCAAAAAAAAAATAATAATAATAATAAATAAATAAATAAATAAATAAATCTATCCTAGTTAAAATAAAACTTCTGTCGCTCACTGTTTAGCATCATAATTGAATCATTAATACATCAAATGGAATAAAAGATAGTTTTGACTAAATGATTCTAAGATATCTAAAACGATCTTACATGCTCAATGTGGTCTAGTTGTAGAACCACGCTATCCAGAGGGGAAAGTCCCGATTCCATCTAGATCAAGGTGAAGAGTTACGTTTGTGTTTCTAGCATGACAATTGTTCAGAAAGGCTGCTGATTTGGTTTCCAGGTTTGCTCCTTGAGACACGTAAATATGGCACATTTTCTATAAATAGTCAATTCTAAAGGCAGTGTACTACGGATATTCAAATTCTTTACGATAACATTTAGTTGTAAGACTATTCGCTACCAATTTAATCTTCCAAGTTTAAAATCATCTTGCTTTTGCATTAAATATTGGTAGAACGAATCCTTTAACTCATGAAAGTACAAAACAGTACATTTGAGTACTGAAAATACTTCCATGATTATCTTGTGACAACAATTATTGCACACTATTTGCGAAATATTTTTCTGTATTGGATAACAAGAAAGTATGCAACAGATGTCATTTTCCGCAAAACATTTAATAATGCTATAAAGTGCGTTTCTATGGGAATTAAAACACCATATCATCCATATAAAATAATGTTTAGTTGTCTATTTTTATAGCTCAGCTTGGCATGCAACTATTTTAGGCAATCTCTAGGAGAATTTAAGAAACCATGAGTCAAATTACTAAAAATGCAATAAATATTTTCTAACATTTATTGCTTATTTATTGCAGAAGTACTGTTTACAAAAATTTATTTCATTTAAGATAAATTCCGTCGAATTTTTGAAGCTTTTTTTTTTTTAATCTATGGCAGCTGTTTATATTTTTGAAATTGATTTAATGTATCAAAAGAATGGCAGAAAAATTTTGAATTGAAAATCCACAGAAATGTATTTAGTTAACTAATTAATGAAAAATTATGAATGAAAAGAGATTTTTTTAGTTGTAAAAACTGAATATTTCATAATTATTATCGAACATTTATTTTTTACTAACTTTTAAAATTATCTAGCTCATACACAAATAATATGTAAAATCTAAATTAAATCGATTCAAAACTTTTTGGTACTTTTCATAAAAAATTTGACACTGGTTAAATTTAAATTATATTATTAGTACAGGAATTTTAATTACTAATTAGTTAAAATTAAACTTTTTGGCTAAAATCAATTTTTTTTCTGAAAAAAATAAGTTATCTTCTTTAAATTGTTAAAGAAAGCTGAATCATTATCTTTTAAATAAGATAACTCAGTCACAAAATTTGTAACTTAAACTCTTCAACAATTTAATTTAAAAAAATCAATTAGGTTTTTCTTTATTTTTTAAACAAATTTATTTCCATTGAAAAAAATGTATAAATATAAATTATTAATGTGCAATATTAACATTGTAATTAGTTTTAAATTTCATAGTATAACGTTAAATCTCTATGATTACATTTTTTACAATACAAATATATTTTAACAATTTTTCATCTTCAAATATTAATTTACTGTTCTTCTTATATTTGCTCAATTTTATGTATTTATTTTATTAAATTTTTGTTCTGAAAAACGTATAAGAGAAATTATATATATCGTTTAATTTATATAACCAAAATGAAGTAATAAGAAATAATTTAAATTATGTTATAAATGCAAAATATTTAGGGGTATATAAATTATTTGCTATGCGTTTTATAGATATAAACATAAAAAAATATTTTATGACAGAATTTCTGAAATTTTAAACGTTCTTTTTGTATATGTATTCAAATTATGCAGATTTGTTCATGCTGATAAAATATAATTCAGAGAAAAGCATAATTTATTTCTTCTTCTCAAATTTTCCATGATCTCAGATATTTGTAAGTAATATAACTAGACATAAATATATCACTTAATAAAATGTTTTGAGTAAATTTTAGAAAATTCTCAATACTTTAAAATATTTTCTGTAAAAATTAGTAATTTTTCTTTTTTAGTGCTTTTCTTGAATGTATATAAGCTTAAACAGCCCAAGGTTTGCTGTTATTGAGAATTCCTAAAATTGTGAAAAGCAGACAGATTAGTTTTCCAAGTTTAAACAATATTATTATGCGTTACTTGCTTAATATAATTTAGTTTTCTTTTCAATTTAATTTTTACTCTGACTACTATTGGCCAAATACAAATCATATAAGTTTATTATTTTATTAAGAAAACTAATATTAATTCTTTTTAACAATTTTAATTTTACTAATAATAAAACACACACACAGTAAAAATATTAGGGTTTTAAATATGTTTTTATATTATTTAACTAACATTTTCACTGGTTTGGTCTTTTTAAAACTTTATTTGCAAAGTAGTACAAAGGGTTTTATCATTAAATAAAATATTGACAAAAATTCATTGTCCAAAAGGTGAATGAATTTGTATACAATCAATAGAACATTCTCGTATGTATTTTCGTGGAAAAGTGAATTTAATTTTATTAACATTCTGTCTCACTCAAAAACATGTGCGTCTTGTTTTGAAAACCTTGAATTCTTATTGGATAGAAAACTCTCTACCGGCTCCGAGAGATGCTTTCTCATTGGTCAATCCTCTCGTAGGATTACTTCTAACTCTCGGATAAAACCCCATAGCATGGCAGTATCCTATTCATTCACAAGATATTATTACAGTATGATCGCTTGCATCTAAGCCTCATTTCTACTTAGCTGGTGTTAAAAAATTTTTAAAAAAGCGGTTTTGTTTTTGAATGTTCTTTTAGTGCGATCAGCTATTTTTAGAAGAGTACGGTTTTTCTTCCACCGCTGCTCGTAGTATTTAATCAGTTCTTTTAAGTTGAGAGAACTAGCGGGTTTTTGATTTGTATCGCTGCTTTCTTCATTTTGGTTCTCTTTCGTTTTTAACCCTTTTGTTTTTTTGACATGGAGGAAGACCCTAAATTGGCAATAAATGATTCATCTACATCGGTAGACATGATGTCTAGGAAAGCGCTACTGCAGTATCTTGTAAGGTATGTACGAACTCTTGTTTACATTCTGACGCGCTAAGAAAAAAAATTTTCATGAACTTTTTTTTTTCCCGTACTATTTCAACTGCGTCGTTTCAAATGGGGACAGTTAAATATATTTTTGTATCCATGAAAAAAGAATGTCACTGATCCTGTTTCTGACTAGAAATATATTTTAGAACTTAAATAGCTTGCTAAAAGAAATAGGAAAACTATAATTTTTTTAATGCTTTCCCAGAAACAAAAATCATGTACTTTAATATCAACATTATAATTTGTTATTATAAAATAAATGATAAAGTAAAAAATGTTTTAATAAAATCATCATTTTTCTATATTATCAATATTGTTATTATATTAATACATGTAAAACTGCTTTATTCTAAACAAAATCAAATAATGCGTGAAAATTATTAACATATATAATTATGTATAACATTTAGAATTAATATTAATTGTGTTTTTATGAGTTATAATTACTAATATTAATTTCAATAATTATTTGAATGATTTTTATTTTTGAATATTTACTGAAATATTTACTTAAAAATATACATAGTTATTTCAATTTGAATTTTAAAATCAAAATATAAAGATGGGTGTTTAACAATATTTTCATGTGCATAAATTGTATGAAGTGTGTTTAAATATTGCTGTATAAGTTACGTGTTTAAATTATAAGAATTTCGAAAAAAATCAAGTTTTAATTCTTGAAAAAACATTTTTCATTTATACAAAATCTTGTCACTAATCGTTAGTTTTGTTTTTTAATTAATAAGAGCAGTATATATTTAATATTTATTTACAATATAATTATTTTGGTGAGCTGATATTTATTTTTAGTTATCTTCTTCAGTTATTAATTTACTTCACATTGTTATTATCATTATCATCTGCCGGCTAAATATTACAATGTTATCCATCATGTATTCAACATAGATATAATATGATATATACAGAGCAACTTTTAGAAGTTAATGTTGCTAAATTTCCTACACATTAATATTAATTGATTTATTTCCTAAATAATTACCAATTCATCTCCATTTAGGAAGTTAATATTCGAATTGTATTTTTTTACTAAAATACAATTTCAATGTAAAATATAAATTACGAATAACATTTTGAATAACATTGCACTCTCTGAAACTTTATTTTAATAATTTTAAATTAACTGTAAACTTTTTAACATGTTATATATTTAAAAACTGGATTCATAAATATGTTTTTTTATTTAAAATCATTCAAATTTTAATTGAAACTGTGTTAAATAAGAAATTTTAATTGAAAACATTTTGCATTCAGTCAAAGCATCATTTTTTTTTAAATTTTATTATTTTCGTCTGAATTATTTGAGAAATGTGAATTCAGAAGAATTAAGAAAATGCTTAGAAATGTGGTTATAAACAATGCAAAACATTATGACTCTACTTTCAGAGGTTAATATTACTTATAAGCTGTCGAAATTCACTCTTTGTTAATAATATGTTCACAACATACAAATGTATTATATATCAGGTTTAAAATTTATTTAAAACTTTTCACATTATAAAAGTGAGTTTTATGACAAATTTATGAATATGAGGAAATTAATATAAAATCATAATAAATTATAAGAAATCAATTAGGACATTTTACAGTTTGTATTGTCTACGATTTTAGTCCAAGCCAATTCGACCGGATGTTTGTCTGAGGCAGTTTTTTGTACCATTTTATCCAAAGCATTCTATTAAATAAAATGTAAAATTATGCTCTTAACATACATTTTTTATAAATTAGATATAACATAATTTAATATTAATTGCTATAAAACTGTAAAAACGCCTACTAAGAATGCTCAAAGAGATTTTTAAGCAGGTGTTCATGATTGTGTAGGCAGCCATATTGGAATTAAAGTGAATGTTCTAATCAGTTTTTGCTATGAACACTTTTTGATATCATTCTATGGAAACTGAAACTCTCTACTTTTTGATAAATTTTATACATAAATTTACAGATTTGTTTATAAAGGGTGTTTTGTGCCTTCGAAAATGACGACAAACTTTATGACTCAAATGTTAATCATTCTCTTCTCATTCACAAATATATTCAAGATTTTGATGCAGTGAAAAAGGTTACTTACCCAGCTAATTTTGAAATTCAACAGTTTTAACCTTCTTGTCACTTCAGGGAGTCTGTCCTTGCACATATTGCCTCTGCAAGACATCCCTTTCCAAATATATGTGATAGCATATTCAACAGAGTAAGAAACATTAGGCCAGTCAACTTTTTAAATATGATAATTACCACCAGCTGATATTTGTCAATGGTTAGGTACTCTCTTATAAATACCATTATTCAGAAGAGTCACATTTTCTACTTACTTTTCAGCGTCTGTTAGATTTTCCTTTTTTCAGTTTTCTTCACTAAAAGGTAAGTGTTTACAACTAATTTTACTGAATGTTTTCATAAGTTTTAAATAACTTAATTGGAAATATCAGATATGAATATTTCATTTCAAATGAATGGAAATATATTTCTCTAAATTTAGAAATCTAATCGGAAGTTATGTATTCATGTTCATTTATTTTCTCTGTTAAATTTGAAATTAAATTTACCAGATGTTTGTGTATTTCAACTTCCTGTTCTAAGCCATCTGCTTGGAAATATTAGATGGTTGTATTTAATTTTATCGTCAGTATTTATTTGTTTTGCTTAGGAATTATTAATCAGAAACTGTTTTCCATTAGAACTTCGGTTTTCATGTGTTTTACTGGTTTTCCTAACAAAACTTAATGCATCAAACTAACTTTATAAGATGCTTTCATTTTTAATTTATCCTGTTTAGAAATATTAGATGGATAATCATTTTAATTTATTGAATATAATTTTTCATTGCTTGCATATTTTTACCTGTTTTTTGGTCATTAGAAGAGTCTTAGAAAATTTTTAATTTGTTCTGGAAACACTGTTTTTTTTTCTACACTTAATTTTTCCAATCTATATGCATAGTTATTTTAGCATAGAAAAACGAAAAAAACATTTTTTTCACTTTAAAATGTAATCTCTTATGATTTGAGAAATATTTTCTTAATTTCTCAGTCAAACGTGTCCTCATTTATCAAGTTTTATCTTAAGTAGTTAGGTTAACTTAAGTAGTTGTCAATTTTTCATATCTTTAGAGACCTTGACGAGGGGTTCGAGTCGTTAAGCCGTTGGGCGGCTAATCCATTAGGCTTTGTCCAAGTGAGTTCTAATCCCATGCTCATCAACCAACCATGGCTCTTTCTTTTTGTGAGCAAATATGGTAGTTTTGCTTTCTTTTATGTCAGAAGCATAAGCGTTGTGTTACGAATGAATGAATATTTTTTATAACAAATATATCGGTTGAAAGCGAGGTGTAAGGGAAGGACTGGTAGCCCATTGGTCTCTACCCATGTGGTTTTAAATCCCGTTTTCGTCAAACAATCGCAAATCGTACCTTAGTTGAGGATTGGGATCGTATCGTTTTGTTTTCTATTTGAAGTGTTGTAAAACAAACGAATTAGTATTTCAATAACATGATTGAATTACCATCTCTATATGAAAATTATCATCGGTTTAGTTAATTTTAAATGACATTTAGCGCGTTTAAATAAGACATTGAGAGTTTATAGGATTTAACTAAATGATATAAAAAATAAATAATTTTCCATTGGTTTCTTTAATTATAATTAAATTATGAAATAATAGAATACAAATTTATTAAATCCCTTTCTTTATGTATATTTATTTTTAAGTTTAAATAAAGAAATATAAAATTAAGTTATAAAATAAAAATTTTGACTTAAAATCATTATTTTCTAGAATAATTATAAAATTAACGGTATTTTTCCCTTTTAGAATAAAGACATTTTAGTTTTATTGATTATATGAAAAGTTTACATTAAAGTTAGTGCACCTTTGTAGTTGTGTCTTACATATTATCAAATGTAAGTTCTTAGAAACACCATGACGAAATTTTAAAAAAAATTGATAAAAAGGGAATTATAATTCTTAAAGTGACACAGTCTATTCAATAAAATATACAAAAAAGATACTGTCTTTAAATATTAAGTTATATTTGAACAAGCAGTTTCATATATATATTAATATTCGCCCTTAATAAGAAAAGCATATTACAAAAGGTAAACAAGAAGATTCCTGCCTTTTTCGCATTGCTATTGAACGAAGTGAGAATAAATACTCAAATTAGGGAATGACGTGGTTGAGACATCAGTCAGTCTAGAGTAGTCTTTAACAAAGCAGGTCCACCGAGCACATTCATCATTCATCACTCTTACAGTAGCGAAAGCAAATAGACGTACCGAAGGAGCTCGTGCTTTAGGACTTCAAAATAGACTTTTTTAGCTACTGCCTCAAGTCGTTGAATATGTTAAGCGTTTGGGGATAGTGCTTTGAATGACACCACAGCACTATCGCCCCAGGATACTGTTCTGCACAGACAAAACCACCTATGCATCTACGCAAGATTATACTTAATATCTGGTGGACTAGTCGGCAGGTGGTTCATTTTGGGAAGCTACCAACGGGCCAACCGGTCACTGCAACCTGTACTCGCAGCAATTAGAACGTGTGCATTAGGCCTTGCTGCAGAAGGAGTCAGAACTGGTTAATCGTAAGGACGTACTGTTCTTGGCCGATAATGCGAGACCCCATGTTGCGTGGGTGGCCAGGAATACCATACAGTAACTTAGTTGGGAGACTTTGTGTCATCCTCATTACTAACCTGACCTTGCACCATCAAATAATTATCTCTACAGCTCTCTGCACAATCCTTTTCGTGGAAAATCCTTCATCAATGAAACAGACTTGTCTCTGATTTATCTTTGGGTCTAAAACTTCCCAGTTATACCGCAAGGGGATTGCACAACTGTAGACAAGTTGGCAGAAGGTGCTGGACTTTGATGGCTATTACTTAGAGAACTAATAATAGGCTAGATTTTCTGTAGATGATATTCTTTTAGGTCATTAAAAACGACAGGAATTTTCTTGTTTACTTTGTATATAATGTTAAAAAATAACAACAAGCAAAATTATTATATAATCCATTGTAGAAAGCAAATAGAAGAAATAAGCAAGATAAACAGGAAATAAAGGAAATAATGCACAAAAAATACGCATTAAATGCAAAAAATATTCGTACGCATGTTTAAAAATCCAATCCTAGGTTGAAAATCTTCTAATGATTTTGTTATAAGCTAACTATTCATTCGTTAGAGAAAAATTTATGGGTAAAACATTTTTCACTTTTTTGTAATTAAAAATATATTTTTGACATTCACTCAATATTTATTCGATTATTCCGATGTGTGGGATTCATTAAATGATGTAAATGTTTTTCATGTAATTCAATAATGGAAATAGAGGCTATTTGCTATGGTTAAGAAATACTTATTTGTTGGGACCCTTTTTGCATATTTATTCATGCATGCAT